>MU224448.1:804852-863186 GCA_018584345.1 Thuja plicata
GCATAAATATGCCTTTCAAACCCTAAATCAAATTCTTCTAGAGAGCTGCGATTTTCCTCATAAAATCATTTAAAAATAAATCATTAAAACATTTAATGATTTTAGACTTAGGAAAATATATTTAATTATTCTCCTTCAATTAATTCAGTCAGTTGGCCCCATTCGATGAGAAATAGACCCTCAACATTAAGTCACTTAAGTTATAATATAAAATTATATTATAACTTTATAATATAAGCCCAAACTATTAATATTTATTTTAGCCAAATAAATATTAATATCTCCATTATTACTCATCATTTTTGCATGCCATCTAAACTGGGAGCTGACATAATGAATCTGCATACGACCATACCCCTTTACTAAAAATAGCAGGGGTCCATCTCTAACATCTCCGACTTACTATAAATAGTAAGTACTGCATACGGAGTCCTGGAGACCTCAAACGAAAGCCAAATCTGCAAAACTTTGATCATTGAAGAAGATGCATCCCTCAAAGGACCCTCTATCCAATCTCATTAGCCTACGAAGGTTGAAATAATAGGCTAATCATCCACAATCCATGTCTGCTAAAAAGGGGACATTACATCATCCGAAGCTTGTTGCATCCTTATCTCTTAAGGATTCCAAGATGATTTTATGCTATATATAGGCCTTTTGTATCATCTTTTAAAGGTTGTTGAATTTATACTGCAGGGCAAGCTTCTAATTTTGCATACTCTTTTAGCTTCTTGTCTGGATATATTGAAATAGGACATATTAATGAAATACAGTGTAGTTTTCCTATCCTATGTTATTGTTGTCTCTTTATATTTCTGTGTATAACTCTTGTATGTTTGATTTGTAAGGCATTTTGAAAATACCAGTTACAAGGTAACCTGTCTAATTGCTTGTGAGTTTCTTTCAAAAAGATAACTAAGTTTCATGAGTAATTTCAGAGAGTTAAGAATTAATGTGAGGATTTGATACAGTAGTATGGAAATCAAAGGATAGATTGTAAGACACTTTATCTGAACTGCATATAGTTTGTAAGGAATTCGATGGTATTTCCCTAATTTGTTCCTATGGATTTATATTTTTATTGACTCTTTTTTCAAGGAATAGACACTAGTTAGAGTTTGATAAGTAGTTATTTCTTCATCCAATAAATCAATCAACTAATTACACTCAGTTACTAAGAACACATGAGATGAACTCAAGTGGATTTATATCAGTTGGATACAATTGAGTTTGTTGATTCCTTGAAGAGTGAATCACTAGGTTAACCCTCCTTAAAAGGAAAAAGGATGAGAATCCTTGTCTCATTGATTTTCCTATTCTTACAATCATAGTTTTTTTGGTTAAGCTCTGTATCTAGTTGATTTTGGTCATCTATAGCGTGTTTTATAAGTTGATTCAATAAAGGGTAAATAGAAAATCAATGTCCACTATAACATATACTAAATAATCAGTAATCATTTAGAGGTAATACCTTCCTGAGCATGTGGAGCTCGAAAAAGGAGGATCTTATCCAATCCTCATCAATTAGGAATTTCTCTTTTCTGAATCAGTATTAGGAGTCATAGTGTTTAAACAATCATTTAAGCACTATGGTTCATGTAGGAAAAGTCCCTAACAAGTATCCAGCCTAAAGAATCTGGTGGGCAGTGGCATCAACTGAGCCATGCCCGGTTCCAAACTTCCCATGGAATTCTTCTATCATTTTGGCAGCTTGGTCCCTATCTATGCATCGGAGGTAAATCCCTTCAAAATTTCTACAAAAAAGTGTTCTATTTTTTTATCATGAAGTGTGCACTTTTCAGTCGCAGGACGCGACGTTTGTTTGGGGGAAGCCCCTCTAGGCATTTTCTATTGAGAAATAAGTATACTAGGTTGGTATACCATGGGTCTTGGGTGATGGACTCCACTTTATAATTCTGGCATTCAATGCTTGGAGTTACTTCCGCCATTGCTCTACATAGTCCCTAGCTTCATACTATTTACATTGGTTGCATTTCTAGATCATACTCTTGGAGGATGGCCATTCATTTCCCCCAGCATTCACCCAGTTCACTCTGCAGTAGTAAAGATTTAACAGCCTAGTCTAGAATGATGGCATGCACTTTTCTCCAGAGAATATAATATCAAAATTTTTTTACAGCCCAGACTAGAGAAAAAGCCTACTTTTCCAAAAGTGAATATCAGACTTTAGAATTTTTGAAGGGGGAGCTCATGACGGAAATGGGTCATTCTTCCCCTTCAAATTTTTGAGTTAGGACTGCTCCATCCGAATGTGGTGAAGTGAAGGAGTATATGTGGAATGGGAGGGAATAGTCCAGACTTGCCAGGACTGGTGCCTCCACTATGGTTTTCTTGATCTGGACAAATGCTCACTTTGCTTCAGGGCTCCACTCAAGCTTTGTATCTTTCTTCATCCTGGCATTGAGTGGTTTAACTATTTGGGCAAATCCAGTGATGAACCACTGGACAAATTTTATCTTTCCAAAGAAAGATCTCATTTCCTTCTTACTATCGGGCATTTGTAAATTCAGTAGTGCTTCAACTCTCTAAAGGTCAATGGATATTCCCTTCTCAGAGACTATATTCCTAAGAAGCTTCCCTTTAATGACCCTGAATATTCATTTATTAGGGTTGAGGGAGATACCATACTTGTGACATCTCTCACAAATCTAGGTGAGGTGGGAAGAATTATCACACTTGTCCCAGGAAACGACTGTTAAATCATCCATATAGATGATTATGCATTTGTTTACCAGGCCCTCTAATGCAATGTCCATATCCTTTTGAAATGTGGCCCCCATGTTGATGAGGCCAAAGGGCATTCTCCAATATGAAAATGTTCCCCACTTGATGGTGAACATTGTTTTATCTCTATCCTTGAATTTAACCATAACCTGGTTATATCCAGAGTACCCATCCAGGAAGGACATCATTTGGGATCCGTTAACAATTTGCAAGACCTCATCCAACAAGGGGAGAGGGTGATTGTCTTTCTTGGAAGCCTTGATTAAATAATGAAAATCCACACATAGGTAGATCTTTCCATTCTTCTTTTACATGCGAATGAGGTTGGTGACCCATGTTGTGTGTCAAATAGGAAAGATAATCTGGGCTAATAGCAATTTTTGAACCTCTTGATGAATTAGAGCATCTATTTTTGTCGGAAGGGCTTGTCATCTATTTTTAGTGGGATGGTATGAGTCATGATGGATGTTTCATAGATCTTCAGATCCTTATATCCCCACACAATAACCTCAATGTATTCTTAGAGAATCACAAGAATCTTCTCCTTCTCCTCTAGGGAGAAGGAGGTGCCAATGTGTATGAATTTTTCTTCATCATCCTTGCCGATGTTCAATTTTTTTTATTTTTCCTCCCACAGAGGAGAATGATATCTTATTTCATCTTCTTCACTCTGCTCGGTATTGTCATGATCCCTTTCTTCCACTATCTATTCCTCAAAGATGCCAACATTGGCCATGAAGGCTAGAATATGTTGGTCATCCTCAAAAATGTGAAAGTGGGTGATATTACCTAGGATGGACAGGGTAGGGACCATCTCAATAGAAATTTTTTGGAGCCGAGAGCCAGCCATCAACTCAAGACTGCTGCTAGACATGGCAAGGGCATCTAGAATGTAGTTACATTTCTAGGGAACAAGCTCGATGCCAAAGGCATCAAAATATTCAATTAGGCTCCATGCCTAGTTGTGGTATGTGGTCAACATTTTTTCATGACATGTGTATTGGCTCAAAACCTATTTCACAATCAACTCTGAATCACCCATCTCCCGGAGGTGGGTGATCCCTTTTCTCAATGCAAATAGGAGTCTGTGGACCAAGGCCTCGTACTCCATGATGTTATTGGTGCAATTAAACTAAAACCTATAGGACATGAGGAAGGATTTCCCACACGGTTGATCAATTCCACTCCAACCCTGTAGCCTTGTTTAGACCAGGATCTGTCAAACTTTAGGTTCCATGAGTCATTATTTGTTTTCTGGGGTTGGAAAGGCCAAGTGGTATTTGGATTTATTTTGGGAGGGTTGATAGGTGATTCTGCCGGTTCTGATGGTATGCGGGTGAGGTTTTTGTGATTACTAGATGAACGACACCTTAGATTTACCACTGGGTGGATTACTTCATCTAGGCGAACTGACATTATGCTCTTTCTCTTAGAGGACATTGATGTGGTAGGTAGTTGTGGTGATACAAGGCTCACACTCCAATTTGGAATGTTTTTTATAATGTACCTACCACCAAGTGCTAGACAGGAGTGTGGCCGGAGTTTCCATGTTACCTTGTGATTTTACCTCACCTTTCAATTTCTCATCTAGGTCCTGAATTCTCTGATGACTATGGGATCCTCCCAGGGGATAAAATCAAATGTTAGGATCTCTAGGGGTCAGTACACCACAGGGGAAGATTCAGAGAAAAGGACTTCATTTACCCTCCAAACTTTGGTGAGGGCCTGCTTCATTCTAGGTTCACTCTCCACCTAGATTTGGTTTGATTTCTCCTTCCAGGGGAGCCACAAGTGGGAGAAGTTCGTGGAGAAATACCCATTAAGAGCCTTAGACTAATTTTGACTTAACAACATCCCATAGGTTTCGGGGATGTCTACCACTTGGATGTCTATTTTGTTTTATATCTGGGGGTCCTGGATGAGCTAAATCTAGACATTTCTTAGCTCACCCACCATTTTCACAATAATTTTGTCCAATTGGACTATTGTACCTTTCGATGGAGTGGGAGTGAGTCTGAGCTTCTGGCATATAGATAGAGGCATGATGTTTCTTGATGCACCAAAATCTATGAGGCAGTTGTATAGGTTCTTCCCTTAAATGTTCAAGCCTAATAGGAAGGGAGGATCCTCTATGTTTCCCCAGAAGATGGCCGAGTTGGCATCATCAAATGTGACAGGCTTTGGTGGATGAATGACAGCTTTTGACTTTCCCAAGAGCTTTAGAAGGGACTTCTTCTGCTTGGGAAAATTCAACAAAACCTCCATGAAGGTCATGGAGGTGGTTGTTTGCTTTAATGCCTTAGTGATGTGGAACCTTTCCCCTGGGCAAAATTGACTTCCCTCGGTCGAGTCCCTAGCTTGGTTAAAGCCAGGTCCTTTTGGAGGGAAGGAGCAATATGTTGTGTTGTCCTAAGGAGGGGTATTCTTGGGAGGCATTGGCACGTAAGCTGGCCCTTTGCCACCCTGACTCTATGTGTTGTAAGGAGTCTATAGGCTAGTGAAGGCATTGGCCTCAAAGGTCAGGATAGATTCATCAAAGAACCCCTATAATTTGGGCTCTTCTTCATCCTCTTTGTCTATCCTAAAGAAGACGGTCTCACATGTAAAGGATATGTGAGGAGGCTCTTGTGTTGATGGTTCTGGGTGAGTAAGATTGACACGTTGTCTATTTGAATGAGAGATCATTATGATCTTCTTGAGTGTGGTACAGTTTACCTTAGAATGAGATCTAATGTCATGCAATCTACACCACGTGGTCAGGGGGTGGTATTCTGTAAGCTGTGCAGAATGACTGGGTCTAGCACCATCCTGAGTGGTGTTTTTATTTGCAGGAGGACCTCTGGTATTTTTATTGTTGTTCTACTGATGTTGATTGGGCCGAGGCCCATTGTTGTATTTTATACCTCTAGAATTGGTATTTCATTGTCTAGAGAAAACATTCCCTCTCTAGGAACTGGAATTGTGAGGTGCAGAAGGCCCTACATTCAGCTTTCCCATGTCTATCATTAAAGAGTACACCAATTTCCGAAGGGATTCAACCTCGGCAGACAACTGGGTAGTTGTCACAATTTGACGGTTGTTGTGGCAAGTTCCTGGGGAAAGCGGCAGTAACTCCCAGAGTCGAGGAAGACAATCCTCTAGCCATGAGCGACTGGAAGAAAGGTACTCTAGAGGGTTATGTCAAGAGTTGTTGCATTTTCAGTGGTGGGTTCTAGGGAACAAATTATAGACCTGGTATTGTCTGGGCTTGTGATGGGTAAATGTACTAGGCATGTTGGTCTATCAGTGGTTGGTGTAATACCTACCCCTTAGTCTACCTGTCTGTGTCAGTTTCTGATCTCTTTTAGGCCCTTTCATGTTTGTGTTGGTTATTTGAGGTGATTTTAAGGATATTCATGTATTAATTTTCATTATGGTATTGATCCATTGTTAGTTGTATTATATTATCTATTTGCATGTGATTTGTGATTATTTTATGTTGGTTATGTTTATGTTATGAAATCATTTTGATTAAGGTTTTTTGACAATACTGACCCTATATCTATATGCCCATGGATCATTGTATGTTTTGCATTACTGTTTGATGTGCTTGGTATGGTATGGGACAAAGTCATAGTTACTTGCTTCAGTGAGATCCACACAATAACCCAGTCTCAACCATTATTTTCCATATTATATATGCATGTACATTCATCTTTGTGATGATAGATTTGTAGGTACTAGGCTATGTCTTCCCTAAATTGGCAGGAGTGAACCTGCCCTATCGCAATAATCTCAATGGTAAGAGAGGGGAGATAGTTTTCAAGTCCAAATCCTATCCTAAACCTAATTGTCCTAGTTAGTGGACAAGTATTTGTTTGACTACCCTTACCGAATTCATGTAGTTGATAGGAATTCATGTATCCCCTTCCTTGATCATGTTTGATTTTGCATGTGTTTGATTTCAGGTGCTTGATTTGATTATGTGGGTGTTATATCATATTATTTATTTAATTGAATATTATTGCAAATAACTATTAAATATAGGGTATTTAATTAATTGAAAATTAAATTAAATACCTATGTTTAATTAAAAGCTTAATTAAAGTGCAATTATTGAATATTAATATTTAATTGAAAATTAGAGTAAATATGCTTTTATGCTTTATTAAATAATTAAATATTAAGTTGCATAGATTAATGTGATTTAAATATATAATTTAATATTTTATAAATTACATGTGCATGATTTGTTGAAAAAGTATTTTCAAACTCAAGAGATCTCAACTTGATTTTTGGATTCAAAGTTGAGTGGTGGAATTAAAAGATATTTTAATTAATTAATTTTTATTTTATTTCAATTTTGGGGGAGTCCTTTTAGGAGTTAACTAAATGTGTTGTCTTGAGGGTTTGCATGTTTAGGGGAAATTGAATCCCATTAGGAGGGAATTGGGGTTTCATTTTGTAGAATAGGGTTTTTGGCAATTGGGAGAGCTCTTGGTGATTTGGGGATTTTTGAAGGATTGTGGATTGTTGTGGTTGCTTGTTGCTTTGGATTTTTTAGGTTTTTCTTGCTTGTGTGTGCTTGGATCTTTGTGGTTTCCAGATCTGTGGTTGAATTGTGCTTGAAGGGTTTTAGATTTTCTTCCATCTTCAAAGACACATTCCTCCATTTCTAGCATTGGAATCAAGGTAGATTTCATTTTCCATGTGTGGTTTCAATTTTGTAGATATGAGGTTTCCTATGTTGAGTGGATGCATGTTTGTTATTTTAGCATTTAAATGGCTTATTATTGTTTATACATTTTCAGGTCACTTGGGTGCCAGAATCCATTAAGGGATTGCTAGGACTTAACTCAAGGATGCAATGTACATGATGACACCTTCTTATATAAAAATTAGGTTATCCTATGTGTGTCAGTACCTCTAGTGTTGTTTAGTGTTCCTTGTTATGATTTAGAGTGCTTCTAGGATCTTTCTTTGCATTTGAGTATGAGGTCATGTATACCTTGTTTGCATTCATGTTTTATACCCCGTGTGATGGGCCTGTTACTATCTCCTCAGCACAGTGGGAGTGGACCTTTGGTTCCACGTGCTCAGGTGGTCGTGATTCTTATTACCATTGAGATTCTAACAGATTCTTCTTCATGCTTGGATGTCCCTTGTTGCAGTTTCATCTTCCTAGTCTTTTGGAGACTTGTTCAGTTACTTAAGATGTGTATTGTACCATATGTATATATTGGTTATCATCCTTTGGAGGATGCATTGTATTTTTACATACCCTGTGACTTGTGCAGTGGATGTTGATTTGGTAGTATACCTTTTGGTAGCAGTTGTATATGTAATCTTTTATTATGAGATGTATGTTATTGGATTTAGATTATGTAACCTTTATGTTAGTTCTTCATATTTTTTATTTGTATATTATTATTCTTAAGTAGTTCTACGTAAAGGGACCCTCAAGAAATGTTATCTATGTATGAGTTGTATTTCATGTATGTCATGTGCTTCATTGTGTTTCTTCTGCATTGTTATCATTATTGTTTGTAAACATTTAAAAAAAAATTATTCCATGAACTTAGTGTCATGTTTAGGTTAAGTTCTCCTGGGTTCCCTAGCAGGGCACTACAGTGGGTCCATGGCCATTTTTGGGGCAGCACCCATTGCTAGATTGGGGTTGTATCCCCCAGTGTAAGGAGTCCCACTGGGTATCATGTCCAATGGTAGGCTCTATTTAATCCCACCGAGAGCTTTTCTCAAACCGCGGGATAACTCCAGGGATAGGTTGTAAACCTTGGCCAGAGTATCCCGCTCATTAGCAGTGGTGGTTCTCCAAAGGAAAGTAGGAAAAATGGGGTCTAGAGCATTCAGGTATGTCTGGATGGTCACATCAGTGGATGGGATGAAGGGGCCCGTGCACCGCTTCAAGGCACGTTGAAACCGATGGTTGAATGTGACAAGGGGTTCATTTGGTTCCTTCATGATGGAGATAAAATGGCTATGGGAAAATGCAAGATCTACATGAATGTGGAAGGCAACCAGGAAGGCGTCTTCCATATCCTACCAACTGTTGATAGAGTTGGCCGGAAAGTTGAGGTAATAGTTTAACTCATTCTGTCCTAAGGACATAGGAAACATCCAGTTACAACATCCTCATGTTGTACCTGGTGTCATTTCATGGCATCCTTATAGGCCTAGAGATGTTCTTTTGTATTTCTTGGGCCTAGATGCTCATATCTAGGACAGATCTTCTCTAGATGTAGAGGAAGATCGTTGGTGGCACCATGATGCAAAGGGTTTGGTATTCTCGTGATTTCTTCACTCAATATTCTTCTTTCTCTCTCCTAACCATCCAATGTTTATATTCTTTTGTATTCTCCTTAAATTAGGATCTCCAAGACCCTCAATATCAAATTCTCCTCCAAGGTATATTTGAATTATTGAAGTTTACAAAGCTTCTAAGCTCAACTAGTCCAACTAGTTCCTCCATTGCCTAGACTTCTTCACCAGATTTCCTCCTAGAATCCCAAACCCCTACATAGGATCTCCCCACACATTCAATTAGTCTCTTTTCTATTTTATTGGCCAATTCATAGGTCTTTAGAACCCTTTCCCACACTTCTGGACACTATATCAATGAATTTGGCATCAAATTCACTAGGAGGCCTAATTGGCTTGTTTCCTAGTAGGTCTAATTTCACAATTTTTGGGTTAATTCTCTCAAATCCTCCAAAAAACCCCACAAAAGACCTTGAAAATATTCAAGGTGTCTATCAACTCTATCAGATTCCAAAATATTGGCTCTTGGATGCACCCACAACCCTAGTTTCTATCAGGCCCTAGTTTTCAGCCTATTAATTAGGCCTCTGAACCAGTCTTGATCAATTGTCACCTAATTGATTTCCTAACTTCATTTCATCTCCTTCCACATTTTTATCCCTTGAGGAGACTCCTTAGGGCTTCTAAAAATTTCACTAAGTCTTTCCTTCAAGATCATGGGTGCTCGAACCAAATCCTTCTTCACCCTGTCTAGGCTCGCTTGTATTTAATAGTTAGCCATAGGGCTTCCCATTTGGTCTAGGAAATTTATTGAAAAAACAAAAAGGAAAACAAAAACCCTATTTACAAACTCTAACCCTACTTTCCCCATGGTTTCAGTCAATTTGACCGGTGGGTTCTTAGGTTAGAGCCATTTCTAATTCTGCAACACTAGAAATGTCACTTCTAGACCAATGACTTAAAAAACTCTCTAAATTTACACTAAATGAACTTGAAATAAAAATATTTATTACAAAAGGAAGATAATTTAGAACTATACACCCCCATGGGATCCTATCTTCTCTCTCAATCTATACACAGTTGTACAGGAGTAAGAAGACAGTGCAGATTAAAAAACACAGTCACAGGCATCTTTACACAAGTACCAAAAACAAGTTCTGCAACTCAAAACTTCATTAACCTTCCCAAAACATAAAATCCAAGCTCATATATTGAGCATGATCAGTTACAACCACTCAAACTTGATTTTGTAACTTCTTGTCAAGAAGTTGCAAAAGTTGTTCGAGAAACTTTTCAATGTTGCTAGCAACTTTGTCATTTTGTGCATTTTGACTTCTTTTGTCAACTCGATGGTCATGATTTACTTTTATGACCATCATTAGGAAATTTAGGATCCTAAGACACATTCTAACCCCTAGGTACACAAAAATCACACATTTTGTCTTTCTAGGTCAAAATGACAATAACATCCCTCATGAGCTCATTTCGCTCTTACAAACATGGAAATGACCACAACTTGGATCCACCCTAGTGGAGCTTATTCTAACTCATCCTAAACACCTAACCTAACCCTAAATCACATCAAACACAACAAAAAGGGAGGTACCCTACACCATACTCCCTTGAGACAAAGAACTCAAGTCCCTTGATTTAGGAGGTCTTCAATGGTGACCCCATGCTTCAAAATGTCCAGCTCTATCATCCAAGTGGCCTTAGCTTTAGGTATTCCCTACCACTTGATGAGGTAATCATTTTAGTTACCCTTCCTTGTCTTCTTGATCACTTTAGAATCCAGTATACTTTCCAATTTCAGTGGCATTGGGGTAGGAAAGTCTTTCTCCCAATCATCTTCCCCTAAATCTGTAAGAGTAGGCTGACCTATGTCTAGAGATGGTCCCTTATAGGGATACAGGTCACAAATATTGAAAATGGGTGAAATCCCCAAATCAGGAGGCAACTCCACCTCATAGGCATTCTTGCCATACTTATGCAAAATCTTCAATGGTCTTATCTTCTTCATGAGTAGCTTATTTGGCTGACCCTTGGGTAGCCTTTCCTTCCTGAGATAGGAAAGTACTAGAACCCCCACCTTAAACTATAAATCTCTTCTTGTCTAATCAGCTTTGGACTTATACTTCTCCACTTGCTTGTGTAAAGTCTTATTTACTTGATCATGAAGCTCCTTCATATGTTCTGCAAATGACTACCCTTGGGCACTCCTTTTGTCCTTCAAACTAAGATCCCTCAACTCTAAGATCCCTCTAGGATTGACCCCATATACTATTTCAAAGGGGATTTTATGATTACTCCTATTAAAGGAGTCATTATAGGCAAATTCCGCCTGCCCTATAATGTGATCCCATGACTGACCATGTTGCTTATTCAAGCATCTTAGCAAGTTCCCAAGTGTCCTATTGACTACCTCCATTTTCCCATCTGACTGTGGGTTGTAGGTTGAAGAGAAAGACAATTTTGTACCCAACATTTTCCAAATGGTCCTCCAAAAGTGACCCACAAACTTAGTATCTCTATCACTTACTATATTGAGTGGAAATCTAGGGATCCTTACAATGTCTCTAAAGAATAGCCCTGCAATTTGGGAAGCATCATTGGTTTTCTTAGATGGAATGAAGTGAGCCATTTTTCTTAAACATTCCACCACCACAAATACACTGTCATGACACCTTATTTTCTTTGGTAACCCCAACACAAAGTCCATACTTAGACACTCCCAAGGCCTTTGGGGTATGGATAGGGGTTGGTACAACCCACTATTACTACTTTTTCCTTTTTCCCTCTGACAAATCTGACATTGCTCTACAAATATTCTAACATCTGACTGCAACATAGGCCAATAGTAATTCCTATTCACTTGCTCCAATATTTTATCCACTCCAAAGTGGCCTCCCAAGCTTCCTTGGTGTTTCTCCTTCACAATGTTCTCCCTCATTGAGCACTGAGGTATACACATTAGATTTCCTTTGAACAATAGACCCTCCTATAACATAAAGTCAGTGAAATCCACTTTAAATCCCTATTGGAAAGTCATACATGCCTCATAGGCATATTTGAAATTTTTGTCCTCCTTGTAGAGGTCTTTCAAATCATCCATCCCTACACTTTGTAATTGTATCTCATGTATGTTTAATACTCTTCTACTAAGAGCATCTGCAACCTTGTTTCTAACCCCTTTCTTATGCTTTATGACAAATATATAAGCTTGCAATGATTCTACCCACTTCAAGTGCCTTTGATTCAGTTTTTCTTGCCCATTCAAGAAAATTAGAGCATGGTTACCAGTGTAGACCACAAATTCCCTAGGTAAGAGATAGTCTCTCCATTTTTTAAGGGCTTGTACCATATAATACAATTCCAAATCATAGGTGGATTACTTTTTTTGGGCCTCATTTAACTTCTTTGAAAAGAATGCCACCGGGTGTCCCTCTTGGCTTAACACTGCTCCAATGGCTAGCTTGCTAGCATCACACTCTACCATAAATAGCTGATTAAAATTGGAAAACCTAAGTTTAGGTAACTCTTCTATCCTCTTTTTCAACATTTCAAACCCTTGGTCTTCTGCTATAGTCCATTTAAATTGACATTTGATTTCCCCTTTGATAGTGTTGAGAATAGGAGCACATACATGACTAAAATTTCTTACAAATTTACTATAATAGCATGCCAATCCATGAAAACTCATAACATCCCCTATGGACCTAGGTGTAGGCCATTCCAATATTGACTTAACCTTATCAGGGTCCATCTTCATACATCCATTAGCAACCACAAAACCAAGGTAAACTAATTCAGTTTTCAGAAACTCACACTTTTCTTGATTGATCATCAACTTTTCTTGATGTAGCCTCCTCAAGACCATCTCAAAATGCTTCATGTGCTCCTCCTTGGACCTGTTAAATATCAAAATGTCATCAAGATATACTATTACAAACTTACCAATAAAATCTACTAGCACTTCATTCATGAGCCTCATGAATGTGATAGGTGCATTAGTTAGGCCAAAGGGCATAACTAGCCACTCATACAACCCTTCATTGGTCTTGAAGGTTGTTTTCCACTCATCACCAGGCCTAACCCTAATTTGGTGATATCCTGACTTCAAATCTAACTTTGAAAAATAACATGAACCTCCTAAATTTTCCATCAAATGTTAAATATGGGGCATTGGGAATCTATATCTGATTATAATATTGTTTATAGCTCTAGAGTCCATACACATCCTCCATTTTTCATCCTTCTTAGGTGCAAGAATAGTAGGCATAACACAGGGGCTCAAACTCTTCCTTATCAATCCCTTTTCCAACAAATCTTGAATTTGTTTTGCTATCTCTGCATTTTGACTTGGTGTCATCTTATATGCTACTTTGTTTGGAAAATTTTCTCCAGGAATGAGGTCTATCTGATGTCTCACATCCCTCATGGGTGGTAGGGCACTTGGAAAACCATTATCCACTATGTCATGATACTTTTCCAACAATTCTTGTATCTCTGGTGGCATGTTGACTTTCTCTTTGGCAACCTTCTTTGGCTTCACTATCACTACACAATAGACTCCTTTCTCCTACTTCATAGCTTTTAGAAACTCCTTTCCACTCAAAATCATCGCACTGGTTCCCACATGCTTCTCCTCATTAGGTTCCTGCAATGGATCCATTTGAAACTTCTTCCTTAACTTGGTGATAACATATTTGTTCTTTTCTCCATCATGGATAGCCTTCACATCATATTTCTAAGGACACCCTAAAAGAAGATGACATGCATCCATGGGCAATATGTCACATAGGACCTTGTCCTTATACTCACCTATTTCAAACTCCACCAAGGTTTGTTCATCTACCACTATTTTATGACCCTTTTTTCTGACCCTCAGTGGATCCAGAGTCCACTATCACTTTTAAAATCTTCCCATGAGACCTACAAGTTGTTTTAAACAAATTCTTTCTTTGAGGTGGCTCTATAGTGCTAGGTACCTTCAACACAGTTCTTCTTAGCATTAGATTCTCTCCATCCATTACCAGCCCTACCTTGGAAATGGGAGAAGTGACACTTTGTGTACCATCTTCTTGAACCAACTGATTCCTCCTATCTCCCATAGAAGATGAGGTAGCCTTTTCAGGACTATTGAGGTTTAGAATTACCACCTCAACTCAGACATTGGGGCTTTATAGGTATTCTATCCTAACAATGGAAATGTTCTCTAGCTATGGGTAGACTATGATTGAGAAGGAGTCTCTAGATTCTAGGTCGGATCCTATTGAATTTGGTTATCAATTTTATACTATCTTCTCCTAATTTTGGGAATGAAAGGGAGAAACTCTAACTAAAATTGCATGAGTAAAACTTGAAAAGGTGATACACCAAATAGATTCAGATCTCTCAAAGCCTCAAACTGACACTCACTTAACATACCCTAATGATCTCTACAATATCACTCACTATCCAATACATAGGCTAATTTGAAGGTCATTACTAGGGTTTAACCACAAATAGCAATCTTACTATCAACAACATGCATATTTTGCAAAAGGCTTATATTCTGTAATCTAGAATAGGAAATGATATAATCCACCAATCCATGCTACAGATGTATTTCACTTGAATGAAGAAAATTGAATACAATTTGAACAAATTATCACCACAAGATGTATGAAAAATGGGTCAACTATATTCTTTTCAAAATCTGTATGCAGTTACATGAATGAATCTCAAAATAATGGCAAGGAATACAAGCATCCTCTTGCACAAAATTGATATCACAAACATGAACTAACAATGGATACAAAAGCATAAATAGGTAGCTATAGGAACAAGAAGTTCACTAAAATCTCTTCTTTCTACAATCTTGAACCCCCCACTCATGAAGCAAAGGATCCACTATATAGCCCACATGGTTTAATTTTTTGAAAATATTTCCCCCCAAAAGCCCTCCATAATAGCAAGCTACTAAACTATATGGCTTAACAAGTTCCCTAAATCAAGCCTTAAGTTTAGCACCCCCTCCAAAGTTGGTAAATAAAAATACATCCCTTTTACATACACTACCAAATTTATTACATAACATCTGAATACATAAACTCCAAAGGCATACAACCCCAACCATAACCCAACACCATACTATGGAACCTAACCTCCACTAGATCAACATCAAATCTTAACCCTACTCAGCCGACACCATACTATGAAAGTTGATGTAACTCCAACTTGATGTTTGACCATAGCTCACCATCGACATGATTACTCCTATTGAGAAGATAGTATTTTTTATTTTGTGGCACAAAAGGTACCATCATGGCACTGTGGAGGGAATGTTAATGCACTAGGAGCTGTCATATCATTTACCCCATTTGTCAATGGACTTCAAACTTGGGTAAAACACAATGCATAATGTTTATCGATTTCATTTTCATCTAGGGTTTTCTTCTCTGTGGCGTCACCATGTTGAATCTGGAAACCATGATTACTGGCAATGTATCTACTTCAATTCTATGAAGAAGGTATGGATTATCAAACTTTATGAGGAAAAAGAGATTGAGTTTTGAGTCACCCTAACACATGGCATCTTCTATTTGTTTCTTCTTTGATAATGCTAGAGTTTTGTAGTCTTTTATTTGCTTGAGCTTAGGCTTTAACAGTGAGTTAACTCCAACTTGAGAGATGCTAGAACAACTTGGACTTTGAAAGTTTTAATGCCATGACAAATCTTGCATGATGCATGCTTTAAACTTGGGGTTTGAGGATGATGGTTTGAACAACCACTGCAAGCTTTGAATGAAACTAAGTTTTGGTTGAGAGGTGTTGAGCTACCCATGATATTCGGCTTTGAACTGAAGATATCTCACCCACAACTTCATTTTCATCCCCAATTTTAATGGTGTAATATGAACAAAGTTGGAAGAAAATACATTGTTGACTGTGGCCACCACTGCTTGTAACTTCAAAGAGCTCGAGCTTCACTCCTCTATTTGTCTTTTCCCGCAACACTTGGCCTCTCCAGATAAGTGATCCTTGAACTTTTGTTCGCTATAGTTTTAATGTGAAATTGAGGCACTATTGTAGCCGATAACTCTTTTTAGAAATAAAAATGGGGTTTCTCTATGTGCTTTGTTTCTTGTCAAATCCTCCATTGTAGAATGAAACACCACTTGATTTTAGGTTTTTCTATCACTTATTTGTTTTTCTATCACTTAGTTGTTCTACTAACAACAAAATAGGAATACCCACATGGCCCTTTGTCGACAATCTGTAAGTGAACTTCCAGATGTGCAAGTTTGTCAATATCTTGACTTGTAATAAGAACACAAATTCCTTCATGATTATTTTTTTATGCTTAAAAGCATACCACTTAATGTCTTTGAACACACACCATTGCAGTAAGCATAAAATGTGTTTCCTTTGTCCACGCCGAACTCCCTTTCTTTGTTCTGTTTGAAAAAAAACACACAAGATCTCCCTTTCCAGTATGCTTACAACGTTATAAAAAAACAACAATATTCAGTTTTACTGGTAAAACTATTAGCATATTTTATCAAAAATGGAAAAAACAACATGTTTAAAACATTCTAAAAACGTTATTCCTCTTAGTGCAAAAAACACACTATTCCTTTAAAATGCATATAAGATACTACCCATGGGGTTTGAGCACGGGCTCATGACTCCCATGGGCCATACTCATAATGGGAACCCTAATTTAAACATGTATGTCTCATCATCATGAATGTATACCCGAAATTGTTATCATGAATGTACATTATCTCTCAATATAATAGTATAAGATGCATTTATTTAAATACCCTGCATATCTCTTGACACTTTATTTGAAGGCATGAAATTGTATTCCTTGGAATTCATGAATTATTACAGCATCTTTTGAACTCTTTGGATGGATAATCTCTAGTGTTTTGTCCATAATGTAACTGTCTTCTATGAATGTTAATTTTATGAAAGGACACAAACATGTTGTCATTGAAACCTTTGTTCTTTGTTCTTTACTTGCAGTTTTTTTAGTAATTGTCACTTCTGCTATACATCTTTTCTTTGCAAATTTTATTGTTTCATAAGCATAAACAGCAATAGCTCATAAAAAATGGTGACAAACAGACATGCATATTTCAATCTTGAGCTTCAAAATGAATATTATGCCTTCCCTGCATTTGATACTCACTGTAGTAGCATAGCCTTCATTTCTAATTTGCATGATGTTAGTGAACATCTTATCCTTCTTTTCTGCATAAACCAGTTCATTATGAATACTTCCTTGCTCATGTGTCTCCCGCAGAATCATGGATCCTTTTCTACATCTTCACTTTCTCTTTCTATTTGCACTTAGTCATATGATTGTCTTTTGCACACATATCACCAATCAATATATTAGGTCAGTAGATAAAATGAATGAGTTAATGTTTGTGGGTGAGTGTTATCCAGGATGACACTCATTCATGAATTTTGGTAGATTTATTTGTGTTTGTTGAATTAATAGGTTGATCAAATTATGAAAAAGGTTTCTCAGATAGGAATACTAAATCCCTTTCATTCAGATATCTGGTTATAAGTACAAGAATAGTATCCATCAAAGTGATCATAAATAGAAAAAGGTTTCATTTAGAACAAGTCCCTTTAATACTATGTTTTAGATATTGTGGATGCATGTTTTCTTGTTATATTGATTTCATCAGATTGATATGCAGTATTAGAATATTTGAATGTATGTTGTTTGTGTTCCATGTATTTCTTAGATCCAACTGGATCTAACACCCCTCTTTCTCTCATGATGTAGGTTGAACCCTAAAATACCTAAATGAAGATGAAGACCCATACTTGGAAACCTAGGACCTGACAAACAACCAGCAACTAACCAACCATAAGGCAATGCATGGGACCCCTACTCCATACTTCTATCATGCTTTCTATTCTACATTGTACTATTAACTTGACATGAACAAAATATGAAAAGGCACTTATATATTACATTCAGTTTGAATGCACAATGTAATTGATCAATTATAAATTTGAAATTCTGGAATGTGATCAATACTTAGAGAACAAATGATAACTTTTGACAATGAATATAATGATAAAATGTTAATTAATATATCTAAAGGATAGTATTAATTAGACTCTTCTAAATATGAAACCTTTTCCTATTTGTGGTTATTTTGAGGGATGTTGTAATTTAGGGTAACAAGGACATCTACCCATTGTGTGACCCACTTGATTGCAATTATAACATCTACCAGTGAAGACTAAAATAGATCTTCTTTGAGACTGAAACCTACCTCTTTGTGGTCCTCTTCCTCTGTATCCCCCTCTTTGAAAAGATCCTCTGAACTGATTACCTCCACTATTATCCATAGATTGATTGTCCTCTAGTCTATTTGGGCTTTGTCCTCTACCAAAATTACTCCTACCTCTGAAACATCTGTTATTGTTACCACCTCTTCCTCTTTGATGGAAGTCCTTCCTCCTTCTAGCCTTATCCTCTGCCCTCAAGCTAACTGAAAACACTTGTGCATACTATCAGGAGCCATCATGCTAATTTCATCTTGTATCCCTTGTCTCAACCCATTGAGATACCTTGCCATCTTCTCCATTTATTCTTCTTGTTTCCTAGCCCTTAGGCTCAGTTTGTGAAACTCCTCAGTATAGGAACTCACTGTCATCTCCTTTTGTCTCAAGTTTTATAATTTTTGATACATCTGAATATCATAGTCAGTAGGAAAGAATTGTGCCCTCAATATAATCTTCATCATCTCCCAAGAATCTATCTTCTTCTTTCCACTGGTTACCCTATCAACCTGCATCATTTTCCACCACACTAATGTAGATCCTTTTAGTCTAGCCTTCGCATAGCTTACCCTCTTCTCTTCTGATACTTCTTTATAGTCAAATTGATTGTCTATGGCCTCTAGCCAAACCAAAAACTCTTCTCCATTTAGGTTACCACTATACTAGGGTATGTGTTCCATATTGTCCTTGTTAATGGACTTAAAGGCATCCAAGAATGCCTTTTGATCTTTAACCATCTCTGGTTCTTTACCTTTTTTAGATGACTCTTTTTTCTGAATTTGAACATCCTCATCACTCTCATCTCCCCATTCAATGATATTCTTTTTACTCTTTGTCTCAGACACACTAGCCTTATCCAAGAGGCCCTAAACCAATCCACATCCCTACTCATTTCCTTAGGAGGAATTATTTCAACCTCTTGACTCTCCTCCCCTTCAGAGATACACAAACTTCAATAAATTCTGGCTCTGATACCACTCTAATGCAGAGGGTTTTGTATTCTAGTGATTTCTTCACTCAATATGCTTCTTTCTATCTCCTAGCCATCCAATGGTTATCTTATTTTGGATTCTCCTCCAATTAGGATCTCTAAGACCCTCACTAAAAACTCATCCTCCAAGGTATAGTTGATCTATTGAAGTTTCCAAAGTTTCTAAGCTCAACTAGTCCAACTACTTCCTTAATTGCCTAGATTTCTTTACTAGATTTCCTCCTAGAATCCCAAACCCTTGCTTAGGATCTCCCCACAGATTCACTTGGACTATTTTCTATGTTCTTGGCCCATTCATAGGTCTTCAGAACCCTTTCACACACTTCTGGACACTATACCAATGCATTTGGCATCAAATTCACTACGAGGCCTAATTGGCTTGTTTCCTAGCAGGTCTAATTTCATAGTTTTTGGGTTAATTCTCCCAAATCCTCCAAAAAAACCCATAGAAGACCTTGAAAATATTCAAGGTTTCTATCAACTCTATAAAATTCCAAAATCTTGGCTCTTGGATGCACCCACAACCCTAGTTTCTATCAGGCCCTAGTTTTCAGTCTATTAATTAGGCCTCTGGACCAGTCTTGATCAATTGTCACCTAATTGATCTCCAAAATTCATTTCACCTTATTCCACCTTTTTATACCTTGAGAAGACTCCTTAGGGATTCTAAAAATGTCACTAAGTCTTTCCTCCAAGATTATGGGTGCTCAAACCAAATCCTTCTTCACCCTGTCCAGGCTCACCTGTATTCAATAGTCAGCCATAGGGCTTCCCATTTGGTCTAGGAAATCCATTGAAAAAATAAAAAGGAAAAAAAAAACCCTATTTAAAAACTCTAACCCTACTTCCCCATGGTTTGAGTCAATTTGACCAGTGGGTTCTTAGGTTAGAGCCATTTCTAACTCTGCAACACTAGAAATGTCACTTGTAGACCAGTGACTTACAAAAATCTCTAACTTTACACTAAATGAACTTGAAATAAAAATCTCTATTGCATAAGGAAGCTAATTGAGAACTCTACACCCCATGGGGTCTGATCTTCTCTCACAATCCATACACAGTCGTACAGGAGTAAGAAGACAGTTCAAATTACAAAAACACAATCACAAGCATCAGTACACAAGTACCAAAAACAAGTTCTGCAACTCAAAATTTCATTAACCTTCCCAAAACATCAAATCCAAGCTCATATCCGAGCATGATCAGTTACAACCACTCCAAATTGATTTTACAACTTCTTGTCAAGAAGTTACAAAATTTGCTCTAGAAACTTTTCAATGTTGCTAGCAACTTTGTCATTTTGTGCATTTTGAGTTCTTTTGTCAACTCGATGGTCATGATTGACTTCTATGACCATCATTAGAACATTTAGGGTCCTAAGACACATTCTAACCCCTAGGTACACAAAAATCACACATTTTGGCTTTCTAGGTCAAAATAACCATAATATCCCTCATGAGCTCATTTGGCTCCTAGAAACATGGAAATAACCACAACTTGGATCCACCCTAGTGGAACTTATTGTAAATCATCCTAAAAACCTAACCTAACCCTAAATCACATAAAACACAATAAAAAGGGAGGTGCCCTGCACCACACTGGGGAACTTCCCCATTGGGGACCTGATGTTACCAAAGTAATTTGTCATTGGGGCTGCTAGATTTTGTCTAGGTTGAGTGTTGGTCCTTGGGATTACCTGAGGAGCTTGGGTATTCTGAGGTGTAGAAAACCCCCAGGTAAGGTTGGCTGGATATTTGGTTTATGGGGTCCTTTTCTTTCAAGCAGGAGGCTCGAGTTCAACAAACTTTCTGGGATTCTAGGTTGAACGAAGGATTAGTTCAAAATGTAAGGGAAAAAATGACCCTATCCCACTAAAAGCTTGGTTCCTAAAACTATGGCTTGGGGAACCCTCAGGCAGTGTAAAATTGAAATCTTCTGAAGGGGACAAGCTCATGCCCTCCTTCTAGAGCTAGTTTCTTTTGACAGGACTTTGTGACTGATCCTATCAGTAGTGATAAGTTGTCACCGGGTACCAGGGTACCGACCAACTTCACCTGTAAAGGCTCTATGGAGAATGAATTCTTGAAGCCTTCAAGAACTTGAGTGTTGGGTCTCGACAGTGTAGGGAAGCTAAGTTGGGAAAGTGACTATTTGTTCGGGGGGATATCTGGTTTTACTCATCTTCGTTAGGGATTTTGACAATGGGGATGGGGTTTCCAGCAAGCACATTAAGTTTACAAAATAAACAACAAAAGATAGGTGAGAGTTAAAGTTTATTACTTCTACTTATACTTGTGCAATACATTCCAAAGATCAACTATGCTCCAATGTAAGAACTAAACTAAATACTGAATACATACAAAACCAACAATTCATACATATTCAATAGCAAGGGGGAAATGAGATCATTAATCTAAACTAAACATTAGAGAAAAGGAGATTAGAAACATACAACACAAAAAGATATCGCTAACTGGGAGATCAGAGCATCAACAACATCATTACCAAAAGGTTTTCCTCCTTCATTAACTCAAAGTGTTCCAGCATCACTGGTGTATACATCCATGGCTTCAAAGGAGCATCTTACTACTAAGAACTACTGAGCAATGAGCTCTTGCAACTACTGGAAATGAAATGCTAATAGGATTGGTCTGCAAAATCATCAATTTTGCTGACCCTTATTATGAGGTCAGACTTCTTATTTATACACATAGTTTTCCCTAAAACTGACCTAATCTAACTGTATAGTCAACTTATAAAATACATTATCCGGTGGTCAGTACTACCTGTACCACTTACAGTCACCTTGAAAAGAGTAGAGGTCTAACAAGACAGAGGAAGAAAAGAAGAAGAGAACATGGAAGAATCGACATAGAGCAGAGTGTCGGACTATTTACAGAAGAAACCTAATCTTCTTGGTATTCAAGCCAACATTCCTTATTAATGTACAATGTGGCTCACTATCTTCGATGTACCAAGTATTTAATGCTGGACTGGTGCCTGGGGAGAATCACCTATCAGAGCCATCCCTCCGTCTGACATGCCTTACCAGGATCACCTATCTTCTGGCCCCTTTATTAACTTCTTGACAATGACCCATCGGCTCCAAGGAACTTGGAGACAGGTCACTATGAAAGAATACAGAACTTTGGATCTAAAATTCCAAAGTCTAGGAGCTTATGCTCAAAGAATAAAGGATTTACAAAATTGCACCCTATGGGTGAAAATATTTAGATTCCAGAGAACTTTATTGTGCCTTGTATCTTTTGAAAGCCTCCAAAAGCTGAGGAATTCCCTCTTCACCGATTCCCTTGATGCACGCCTGGCGGTATTTGGCTGCTTCCAGTTGCTCACCCAAATCTAGGGCATTCCCTTTGAATTCTACAGCTATCTTTTCCACATTGTGGGACTGAAGCATCATATGGGATAAATGTGACATTTTTCACTCTGTTGAACTCTCCCAGGGATTGATATCATGACTACATTAGTTCATCAAACTTACCCATAACATGATCTATCAGAGTACATGTATTTGTGCTGAAGGGATTGAATCCCGAATTCCTTATAGAAAAAACCTTATACAAATTTAAAGAATACTCTACTCTAGGGACCTCGTCCTTAAGGGCCTCTACCAGTTGCTTGCTAATCTCCAATTTGAGATCAAGTCTAGGTTACTAGACCTAGATAAAATTGAAGGACTCTTCAACCAAAATTCCCATCTCTACGATGGGTTCCTCTCCAAGATTTATGATCTCTCCTAGCTCACTCTTTGAAGCCTCATATTGCTTGGTCTCTCCCTCCCATATAGAAATGGTATTTTTGGCATGGTACAGAATGTTGCCAGTCATATGCAGGTCTGAATGTGTTGTCACTAAGAAATGTCAGACATTTCCTACCTGCTCAAATACCTAGTCATCGACCGCCTATGCTTTCTTCTTCATATTCCTTAGTGCATCGATGTCACTTAGTGGAAGAAGTGCTCCGGATGTAGAAGCTTCTAGATGAATTTCAGATAATGGCTGCACCAGCTCTATTAATAACCTGACAAGATTTACATTCTTCTCTTTTTCTTCTTTAAACCTCTGGGATTGTTTATCATAGTAGGCCTCAATTGCCCGACTGGCCTATTTCAACAGGTCTAGTTCACCCTGCTTATCCCTCTTCCCCAGAGGTACCTCTATGACAGTGTATCCTACAACACTTATCACTGCTTCCTCTTTGTCTGGGGGAGGTTTCACAATGACCACAACTGTATCCCTGCCCGGACTACTTCAAATGGAGTGGAGGGTCCAGGCCTTCTTTGGCTTGGGGATGCTTTGAATTTGTGCAATCATCTAAGCTAGGGAGAGATGGGATTTTTCCATCACCAGGTGCTTTTTGTTCTTTGATTCCACCAACCATTCTGGTGGTGGGGGTGGCCTTGCTACTAGGGATTAATCTTGTGAGTCTCCTCTAGGCTTCTACTACTCACCCCTAGTGTTCAGAGTCTCTTCAGAATCCTTCTCTATTTCCCCAGGATCACCTGCATTATCCACCTTAGTGGTATCGATATCCTATACCTCAATGTCCTTGTCCTTATCAGCATCTATCAGATCAATATCCATATCTCTAGGGTTCTCCCCCTCATCCTGCTGCTATATTTCTTCTTCCCCAACATCATCTGCCAAGACATTCTCCTCCGTTGTCTTATCCTCCAGAGGTGGCAAAGGTGACCGAACTAGATCTAACTGTAGTATTACCTGTATCACCTTTCCAAATGTCACACTACCCTAGGTGGGCGGAGGCATATGGAGCATGGCAGCTAAGGTTACGATTGCTCCTGTAGGTCCTGTTCCCTCAACCAAAGCTAGATTCTCACCTTGTACTTGCCTCTTTTCTCCTATTTTGGTCTCTAGGACCGAGATTTCTTGAACATCTAGGATGTCCACATTTTTTGGCTCTTTCTCTCTTTCTGCCCAAACTTCCCATTCCACGGTGACCTCTTTCCCTTGTATCTCCCCCTTAATGTGGATTGCTACTTATTTTTGCACATAATTCTCTTCCACCACCTTCCCTATATCCCCTTGTAGATTTACAAGCTTATCCCTCCCAAAGATGTCATCAAATTCATCATGAAAAGGGGAGGTCTCTAGGGGATTCTCTAGTTTAGGGGAGTCTAGGATTATGTCCACTTGGGGGTTGTTAGGCATCCCAAGATCTGTATCTTCCCTTGGCTAAGGAATATTTGTCTTTTGTTTCTTCCTTCTTGTTACCAATGGGGGTCTAACATCCAAAATGGTTGCATGTTCATCTTCCCCTCCTTCCCCCGCTACCTGGACCATAATTTATGCAAGTGAGGGGGACCCAGAAGGGAGGGTAGGTTCTACTGGAGTAACTAGGATGCCTAGCCGGGTGCTTATTGCTTCCTTCATTTAGTGGGACGTTGCCAGCTAAAGGTGCACTTTTTTTGCAACAATAACTATGGATGGAATCTAGGCCAGGGTCCCAACATTTCTTTTTCCTCTATCCTCACCTTGCGCAGAGGTTTTGGCTCTAGAAGAGGATCCCTACAAAAATGGGCCAATTCTTAAAGTACTCTTCGGACATACCTTTGAAAAATATGCATGACTACGTTCAACAACATCATGGGTAATGTCCTTCATTGCTAGCATTTTCAAGGTATCCCAATCCACCAAAGGGAGAGCCATCTTGTCAACTCCCTTAGCTTTATACTACGGGTCTTTCATAGACCCAGTATCTGAAAAGTCCTTAGGAAAGGTTCAAAGCTTGAGATGCTTCATCATACTTTGTGTCATCCTAACAAAATGTCAATTTTAGAATTCAAAATTGTCCTAGAAGTCTACCCAAAAATCTTCCATGTGAGGCTTGTGGGGGTCTGATGCCCGGGGCAGTGTCGATGCTATCTTATCTAGTGGGTCAAAATTCTTTTGATCCAAGCAAAATTCTGCCATCCCCAGACACTTTAATTCACCATTGACCTCTTTTTCCACTGCAAGGCTACAAGTATAGTTCTTGCAGGTGAATGGGAATGAAATATTGGTGACTTTCTTCAATACAAAGAATGCATGAAGCTCTAGGATCTACTATTAATATTCTAAATAATGATCCTATCCCCACAATGTTTGGGCAATAGGTAGGGTTTCCCAAAGTAGCCGGTCACCCAAATGTAGGAGTGTTGTTGGAATATAATGTAGTAGTGGCTGTAAGTGTTGACAAAACTTATTGTCTCCTTTGAAAGCTAGTAACTAGCATCCCAAGTGGGTGTAATAATGTTGTAGTAAACAAAGGAATCATTTAGTCTACAAAAAGTGGGGAAACTAGCCTCCCATTGTATTTGTGAGAAATAGTCCCATGGAGCATTCTGGCCCTTGCCAGTTTTGAGCACACTGATAGTGAGTAATCCCTTGGTTATGGGTCATTGTTGCACCAATGCCCACAAGACATATGAATTCATGTAAAATTTGGAGGACTGGGTGACCCTAACGAGCTAAGCATCTACATGATTGGTGATGATAGTGGCCCAATCAAAAGTCTATCCGCCAAAGATGATGCCAAACAGGAAGTAATACATCCATGCTGATAATTCTTAGGCATGGGGTTCTCCAAAGACCCTACATAAGGTGATGATCCCAATTTGTATACTTTTTTAAATTTTTTTTTGGGGGATATCCAACTTCATCTTTTTGTAGTCTTTCCTCGGGGCCTTAAGCCCATTGGAATTGAGGTATTGTTGGGCAATATGCCAAAGCTTTTCAAATTTGTTGAATGCCAGGGCTCGGGTGATAATAGTAGTATTGGTGAACTAGGGGATCCCTATCCCTCAAGAAAAGGTTGCAGCTTCCAGAGACACCAAGGGCATTGGGTAGCCTGATGGTAGAGGAGTGGCAAGCATGACATCCCAGATAGTTGTGTTGTAGTGTTCCACCAATGTGAGAATAAGCTCATGAGCCTGCACTAAGCAGGGAAAGCAGTCAGCCTTAAGGATTCTAAAGGTGGCCATGTTGAGTGCCATCATATAAACAACCTTGTGCTGAATGAAAATTATTTTTACCAAGGCTTGTATTTTGGCCCATGCTCTGACACTTGTGTCAATGATCAATTGTAGCTTGGAATCAACCTTAGGTCCTAGAATAGTTTCTCCCATTAGATATTTCATGGTAAGTGGGAGCTTCTTTAAGGCCTTCTTGACCTTTGTCCTGGTGGCTGCCCTTGTTGAAGTAGTAGGGACTTCTGGACTCATGAGTGGAGAAGATGCTTCAGACATGATTGAACTATGAATTTATCAGCAATGTGCAAGACCAAACAACTATCAACACACACACACACACACACACACACACACACACACACACATATAATAAGATAGAATTCTTGATTCTTGAGATTTCATCACCACCTCGCATCTATTCCTGAAAAGGTGTTAGTTTACATCGAACCCCAAAAATAGATATTAAACGAAATGAATTACTCAAAAATTTGATTTATGCCTGGGGATTCTGGGGATTCTGGCTCATGTAGTGAATGAAATGAAGGTCAAAGGGGAACATGGGACCTATAGTCTGGAAAACTAACCCTTATTGATATGACCAAAAATTAGCCATACTAGGCTGGCATGGGGCATCATGTGGTCATGCAATAAAGGGATTAATGGTATTGAAGGTGATAACTATCTGAACATGTGAGGGAATGAATGCCACTTGGGATGGTTTTGAGTGCTCATGTGTGGGAGAATTAAACCAACCATTTAATCAAAGATGATGGAGGAGACAAAAAACCTACAAACTCGACCAGGTGAGGTGCCGAGTTTGAATTTGAAGACACCAGAAGGGCGAGCTCAAAAATTTGGTTAAACACAAAGGGGAACAGTGAGCTCATCACCATATGAGAGGGGATATATAGAAATCTACAAAATATACATGAAAAAATGAACTAAGACACTTATGCACAGGGGGCCGAGGGACGCTTAACAAACATACCCAGAAAAAAAAGCTGATTTACAGCTATTTACAAAATTTACAAAATTTATGGGATGTACAAAAGAATACATTGTTTTGCAATTTCATAGAGGGTAGAAAACCCTCTAGGAAATCCATTCCACCAATGGGAGGCAACAACCAAGAACGGAAGGAAAAACTAGAGAAAGCAAAATGCAAGAAAACCAGAAACAAAACCAAAAGCGCAAGGGAGAACCAAAAGGTCCTACCTTAAGAATGAGGAATGTGGGAGGATACCCATGAGAGGCACTCTACAACTGATCAAATTCAAATGACCATGAATGCACAACTTCCGACCATTGTTTAAGCAATATTTAAGCTCTGAGAACAAATCACACTTAGCTTCTGCTAAAATCGCTCTAATTGCCTTGAGTTGCTCTGGGGTAATTTATTCGTGGTAAATGTAACAATGATTAGTGAAACCCTACTTATACCCTTAGAGTTTAAAAAACATCCAACTCTCCTTCCACAAGTCCTGAGAAAGGAAAACCTCTAGACTCTAGGCTTGGGGATCCCATGCAACCACACCCTCTAACAAAAGAGGAAATGGTGACAAAGAATCCTGGAGTCTGGAATCTGGCTGGAACAATGAAGACAAAAACAATCTAGGACCAGGTCTCAGAGGAAGAGAAAAAAAAAGGAAAAAGAAAACACCGACCCCACAGAGGCAAAGGCCAGAGGAAAACAAAAGGAAAAGAAGCAAGGCGAATGCAAAAAGGGGGGGGACCCAACATTTTGCCCACAAAATGTAGGGATGGGTATGTAGGGCATAACACTATCTATTAAGACAATTCAAGTGTTGTCATTATTTCAAAGAACCTTTTGTTGCATTCATAGATAAAGTATATTTATATCAAATATGATTTTTTGAGAGACAAAGTTAGTGAGAAAGAAGTTAGATTGGAGTATGTATCTTCTAAAGAGAAGATTGCATATATATTCACAAATCCATTGCCAAAGGATACTTTTGAGCATCTCTGAGGTAAGCTTAGGGTAATTTTTGCTCTTCATCAGAGCTAGAGATGCATTAAGATGCATCAGTCCATTATTCTTCCAAACCTTTCATTCTTTTGGATTGATATTTTGGTGGCTTCTCCTTGGGGGGAGTAGTGTGAATGGTTCATGATTTTTGTTGAGATATTTTCTTGTGAGATATATTGTTCATATTTTTTATCCTTTATGACTTAGTTCTTACATGTTCATTTTTCATTGATGTCAAAGGGGGAGAGATATTCATGTGAAAAATAAGCTAGATTTGGGGAGAGATATTCAGTATGAGTTTTGAGATGTCATATTATTGGTATTGTTGTTGATATTATTTCTTTGTGCATTGATTGAATTTTTCACATCATATGTTGCCATCAATGCCAAAGGGGGAGATTTTTTGAGATTGTTGAGATGTTAATTAGGCTATGCATATATGTGTTGGCATTAATATTTTGTCATTATTGTCAACATATTCCTATTTTTGAAGACAATGTTCTGATTTATTTAGTGAGATAATTTTAGTGGAATAATTATTGTATTGAAGATCTGATGTTGTGATTGTACAATTGTGTTCTTAGATGTCTATACTTGATTTGATTCAAGTGGAAGAGGTTAGCATGATGATGATGGACTTATTAGAGAAATGTATTTTTGTAGTTCATGTAGAGATAGTGTTTTACTATTTGGATCAATGTGGATCAGTTATGCAATATTCTTTATTGCTAACCTGGTGGTGAGTTCAGGACATAGATGTGTGTCATCAATTTGAGTGGTTCATGATTTGGATGCTGGAAAGCTAATTTTCTTTTAGGAGAATGGTTGTTGATTAGTATTCTTGATGAAAAGAGAAGATAAGTGAATGAAATCTGTGATAGAGATGTTCTTGTTGATGTCTTGGTACTTCACATTTCTTGCTAATGTTTCTTTATCGCATCTTATTCATGTTTCTAGATTGCATTGGATTATGTGATCAAATTTGGTGAATTTCATGTGGCATGTTGATGTTCTTATGAGTTCTTGTCTGACTTGGTGATGTAGCATGTTGTGAAGGTTTGTGGCATGATCTACAAATCTGGAGCATGTTTGAGATGTTGTTATGGATCATTGTTATGTCTTAGCCAGCATTTAATGGATCACATTGAGTATTGAGATGTAATAAATTAATGTTTTGTAATTATGTTCCTGGCCGGCCTAGTTGGGATAAATTGATGTAATGTGTATATATGTAGTCATTTGTAATTGTGAGTGTGTACTAAGGTGAAAGACAGTGTGTGAGATGATAAAGAGAGGAGGTATGAGTGGAATATATAATTGAGACAGAGATTATTTGAAATTCATTGGAACTATTTTGGCATATCAAAGATAATTTTTTTCAGTTCGTGAGCTTGGACAGTATGTCCTCTGTGATTTGAGATCAAATATTTTTATAAGGTAGTGAGCCTTCCTTGGGATTGAGATCCATTTTTTATTTGAGTAGTGAGCTCTAGGAAGTGTTATTGAATGCATGTGCATTCTCCTTTACAATACTCCTAACAATTTATAGTGCTTTTAATAGAGTGCATTCATCTTTTAGGTTCCATCTCCACTGTGGTTTTTCCGCTAATAGGGTTTCCATGTCAAAATATTGGTGTTATGTGTTGATTACTATGTTATTATATTTCTTTCATGTTTATCATTCAGATATAAGATTAAAGTTTATAATTTGGCTAAATGTTTTTGTTATTGTGGAACAAATGATTCACCCCCCTCTCTAAGTTGTGTGTGCTCCTAAAGGTCTAACAACATCATGCAAAATAAAGAGCCCCTAATGAAGTAAGATAATAAGATTACATGATGGAGAACAACATAATTGGAAAGAGGAATGCTAAAATATATTTTTTACATCAAGAAAAAATATAATATTTCTTGTGAAGAAAATAAGAGATTTATCTACGAAAGCTTGAACAAATTGTTGAAATTCAATACAATCAACAAGTAAATTTATATTGTTATGATGAAAAAGATAATAAAAATCACAATTATGAGATCTTTCATTCTTTGGAAAATTTCTAAACGTAAAATGAATTTTGGTATCATATTTAAGTCTCCAATTATTCTATAAGCCAAAGCCAAATGATCATCAAAAGGAGGTATAACAAAAAAAAGTGTTGGTAAAAGAATGTCTAGAGGAGGAGATTTTTGTTGTGATGAAGAAGAATAAATAGGATCAAAAGAAGAAGAAGGCAAGATTTTTTCTTGAGGTATAAATCCTAGACCACTTATAGTGACTTGTGTAGGAGGGTCTATAGGGACTTTTATACCTTGTTCATAGATACTAAGACCTTGTCTGCTATAACCTTATTGAGTAGTGATCTCATAACCCACATTATAATTAGATTGTAATGTAAATGGAGAAGGACATTCATCTTGATATTTATGAAAGTGTGTATTACAAAGAGGAATAGAAAGGGAAATATTTATTTTAGGGAGAATAGGATTCTTACCATTAATTGTATCTTCTTTAGGTGGGAAAGAGGAAGAATGTTTATCAAGATCTTCATGTCTATTTAATGTTATTTTTGGAGATAAATCATCAATCTTAGCTTTAGGGTTATGAAAAATATTTTGATAAAAAGAGGAATGCTTAAGATCGTATAAAGAAGTGCATAAACTAGCTTTCTTAAGTTCATCCAGTAAGTTGGGTTTAGGAGGAGAGGATCTAGGTCTCACCAATATAGGATTGTTAGAAGAATTATATCTATATGCATGATTAATAGATGCTCTAGGAGAATGATTAAGGTGATTTACGTCAATTTTACCTTTAGGTTTATTATTTTCAACAAATACCATTATGTAGTCAACATATTCCATGCATTTTGTTAAAAAATCTAATGATAAAATTACATGAAATATTGATAAAAATCTTGAAACATGCTTTATAAGGAAGAAGAATATTTTAAATGATCATAATATCATATGAAAGAATACCTTGAAGGAATACAAACACAATGAAATGTAAGAAAGTATTATCCACTCCATGTGATTGATAAAGATAAGTAAGAAGAATATAACATGAGATATCACACACCAATCTAACTTAATAAGCTCTATGATGAAAAGGAAAGCTACCCAAATCAGAACTAAGAATGCAATGTATGAGTTGTAGACACCAAATCAAAATAGAATTGTCATGCATTGGGTTCACCAAAATGTACCATATGAAAAGGGATGGGGGTGGATCAATCATATTTCTTATAATACATTAGGAAGGAGAGATAACCCAATAGGATTAGAGTGGTCCAAGAACTGAATGAGTATCTAGGTTCCTTCACTAATAAGGAAATTTGATAGGGAGGTATGAGATCTAAGGTGAAATAAAGGAAATGATTAATTATTTGTGCACACGCACTGATAGTAAATAGAAAGATCCATTTGGGAACCATAAATAGTAACTAGATGATGCCACTAACTTATGATTCTAGTTTGATGCAGTTTTAGAGGGAATTTGTCTCCTTGGGAATCCTATTCCTAAAAAAGGTCACCTGGGAGTCTTGTTCCCTGCTCTTTTGTCTAAACTCAATTGTAGACTTCTCATCAAGTCATTTACTTTCCAGATTTGTGCTAGTGAAAATACAACCTATACCTACACCCAAAAAAAGAGGAAATTTTTGTGTAGAGAGGGGTTTTCCTTGGTCAAACCTCAGTTTGGAATTGATCTTGAAATGAAATAAAATAAATGAAACCTTGTTGTCATATAGCGTAGGCTAGATCTAAAAAATGAAGTCTATTATACCTTGGAAATGCATATGCACTTTGAATGTGATCAAGTATGCTAATGAAATAGCTTTGGCTTCACACAAAAATCCAAAAGGAAATCATGAAAGGAAAAAACTTGTACAATGGACGTTGTAGTTTTCCATAATTCTTGTTGGAGGAAAAAGGATGACTTGAAGGTTTGAAGACTTGAATGCTTGAATAAATATGAATACTTAAATTTATGTAGTTGGATGCTTGTACTATCATCATCTTCCTTGATGTTTGACTCCTTTTCTTGGATTTCAATGAGGGAAAGAATCTTTATCCATGGAAAATATTGTCTTGAAAACACCTTAGGATGCTTGAGATCTTGCTTGAGAATTCTTGAGATGAAATTTTTTTGTAGAAATCTTGAAATCTTATCATGCTATATAAAAATGAGGATAGATAGGCTACTTTATAACTCTTACTATATTTTAAGGATCAAAACTTGAAGGAAGTCAACAGGAAGCATGAAATCCCACTAAAATTAAGTGACCAAGCCCTAATTTCAATTTCAAGAAAAACATTAGTGAAGAGGATGTTAGAGTAATCATTATTTATGCTTATTAATTAAATCATGTTGACTTAATTAGTTAAGTTTCTTATTACTCTTTGTTGCTTAAGTTGTCTCTTAGGTGCATTATAATTAATATTATATTAATTATTAATGTGCAACCTATCTTTTGTAGCCTTTAGGGTTTTTTTCACCTTATTAGGTTGAACTTTGTAATTATTGTTTCATAACTTGGAATACATTTTTCTCTACCATTTTGGAGTACTTCTGAATTTCTATTTTTTCCTCCTTTCTGCTTCTTCCTTGTAACAAGTATTTGCATTCAGGTGTTCTTCAAGTTCTATGGATTTGTATTTCTCAAATGCTACATGGTATTAGAGTCATACAGCTACTACCTATTCTGGTGTTTTTTGAAGCCATGTTTTAAAGGGGAAAAATTCAACTTTTTTGGGGTTTTGTCTTGAATCTAGGGGTGAAGTCTCTTTTGGTGCACTTTGGACCAAAACTGACTTCATGATTGAGTCTAGAAGGGCCAAAAACCATGATTTTGATATAAGGAATGACCTATTTAGCCTACTGTGCCTCCGAGGCAAAAAAAATTAACATCTAGTGCCGTACAGGCACTTTTTCAAGAAAAAAATGAAAAAAAATGAATTTTTTTTAAAAACCTCTTTTTTTGCGCTGCCAAAGCGCAATCGATGCGCTGCTTGTGCCCTATCGACACTCCACCACCACCGATGGTCAACCCAAGCACCACTAATGCTAGCTTGTCACCCATGTGCCACCTCCCTGTGGCCCCCGTGCCACCCCACCTACAAAATGCTGATGTCAGCATTCTGGTGCTGACATCACCTTTACGGTGACTGCCTTTTTTTTGCGAGTGACTGGAATTTTTTTCTAGCATGACATCATTGACAGCCAGGTGACACTCAGATGCCTATCAAATTTTTTTTGGTGAACGGGTGATGGCCATTTGGATGTCAATTTTTTTTTTGTGCCTGTGTTTTCCCAAAGAGCTCTTCTTTCCAACCTCTTGTCAGTATTTTTCTCATATCTTGAGCATATGATATCATTTTTTAGCAAACAAGATATCTCTTTTCAAGATGGATACCACTTGATGGGTTTCATCTTCAAATTTTTCCATTTGAGTACCTTATTTTAGCATCAAAGTTGAGGCTTCCATTTCCTCCCTCTCTCCATCTAGACTCCATGTTTTCTTCTTATTTCTTTTTGTGCTTCCATAGTTAATTTTGGTGTATGGGAGATAGTATACTACATTGTGGGGGGGTGCATTTCAATTTTTATCATTTACTTTAGAAAGAACCTTCTACTTTTGTCTTCTTTCTCTCAATGTCAAACCCTTCAGTTGCCTGACTGACACCTCATAACTACCACACCTGGAAAGTGCACATGACCAGGCTGCTTATGTCACGTGGCTTATGGTCTTGTTTGGATGAGAATGAACCTACTCTATAGCATCCTTTTGAGATTCTTCAGCACAGGAATAAAATGGATGAAGCCATGGGCTTAATGGCACTAAATGTTTCTAACACTCTCTTGTTTCACTTAGAGAATTTGCACACTCCTCAGGCTATTTGGGGAAAGTTTGCAGATTTGTTTGGCACTATTAGTGAGTTCTGGGTACTACAACTTGATGTAGAGTTGACATCTTTGACTCCTTAGAGTTTTCCCACCACTAAGGACTTTTGTATGAAGTTCAAGTCTCTCTATTTAGTTATACAACGATGTGGGAAGAACAAGTCAGATGATGAGTGTATCTTTCTAATACTCTCAAAGCTACAAGGATAGTATCAAATCTTCTCTTCCACTTTCTACTCCACTATGGATTCTTTGGGTTTTAGGCACACTATGCCTTCCTTTGAGGCTTTTTGTGATCGATTGACACAAGACCAGGAAAAGATTCAACAGATGGATGCTTCTTCTAGCTCTATGAGAAAATCATTGGCCGCTTAGACATCACAGGGGAAACCAAAATAGAAAGAAAAAATGAAGAAAGATTCAAAAGGCAATGAGTCTACCTCCAAATTTGCATAGAAAACTGATTCAAAACCTCCATCTCACCCTTCAAAGTGTAAATATTCTTTGAAGTCTACTGAGTCTTCCTCCAAGACTAAGAAGAAAATAGGTGAAACCTATAGGTTTTGTGGAAAGGATGGACATCCCATTTCTAGGTGTTAGAAATGTTTGGAGGCTTTAGAGGAAGCCATTCATGAGCATCATATTTCTTCTCCTCAGTCCAAATCCTCCCCTACAGGGAAAGGTGATGCTCTTACTACACGAGCATAAACTTTTGGGCCCACTTTGATTTTAGATTTAAGTGCCTCTCATCACATGACTCACACTCAGCAATTGGTCACGTCACTTGATCCTTGTGCTACTTCACAGATTGATGTTGGTAACTGATCACATCTTTCAATTTTGGGTTTTGATTCTGTTTCATTAGTTGGGGTTTCTCTTCATGATGTTCTTGTGGTCCCTGATCTCTTGACAAACCTCTTGTCCATCTATCATATTTTCCACTCTGGCTCTAGTAAGACAGTTGAGTTCTTACCATATGGTGTGGTTATTCGAGACCTCCATGATTATGATTCGATTGTGACTACTGGGAGTGTTAAATATTCATCCCTCTTATACATAATTGAAGGATTTGAGCCTTCTGATGGTACATGTTCCTCTCTTATATCACATGCTGATATAGTGAGAAGGATTTGGAATGAGCATTAGGGCCATGTAAATTATAGATATCTTTAGCACATGAGAAGAAAGGAACTTGTGTTTAGGGTTCCACAAATTTCCTACACTAATGGTGTTTTTCAAGGTTGTGTTCTTGTCAAACATCATAGGGAACCTTTTCCTCAAGGATGAGCTACTCATGCTTTGGCACCACTAGAGTTGATGCATAGTGACCTCATGTCATTTCCCACTCCTTTTTCTGGTGCCAGATATGTGACTACTTTTATTGATGACTTCTCCTGGCACACATGAGTGCACTTTCTTAAGTACAAGTCTGATTTCTTCGATTCATTTCAAATCTTTAAGACATTTGATCTGGTCTTTTTATTTGATGAATACACACAACCAATGGGGGGAGTATGTGAATCAAGCTTTCAGATTTTTTTTCTCTGAACATGGTCTACAACATTAGTTTATAGTTCCCTACACCCCTCTGCAAAATGGTGTAGTAGAGAGAAAGAAAATAACACTTTGGAAGATGGAAAATTGTATGATTCAATCTAGGTCCATGGATTCATATTTTTTGGGTAGAGGCAGTTAATTATGCCAACTATATTCAGAATCAAAAGCCTCACAAGGTAGTTTGACATATGACTCCTAAAGAGGCTTGGTCTCATGTCAAGCCTGATATATCTTCATTCCAATTTTTTGGTAGTGAAGAATGAGCATTTATACCTAATGCTCAGAGGAGATAAATGGAGTGAAAAAGCTGACTCCTTATTTTTTTGGCTACTACAAGGATGTCAAGGTGTACATATTGTTTGATCCTGATTCCAGAGAGGTCTTGTTTCAATGGGATGTCCACTTTGATGAGTGCCTTCCTACTATAGATACCCTGCCTCTAGAGTCTACTTCACTTACCGCTACTCCCTCATCTCTTCCAGATTATTATTAGGATGATGATGATGATCTTGGTGATCCCCATTTACCTCCACCACAAGATCCTCCATAGATTCCTAGATGGGATATTGTTACTATTGAGGTTGTAGGATCTATAGTAGGTGACCCATCATCTTCATGTCATACTCGGTCTCATATTACGATTTCTATCCTTTTGAGTCATACCATTTGTGATGATCCTTACACTTTTTCAGGTGGGATAGGACATTCTAAGTGGGATAGTTCTATGGAGGAGGAGTATTCTTCTTTGATGAATAATTAGACATGGGATCTATTCTCTCTTCGTAAGGGAAGAAATTTAGTGTGATGGAAGTGGTTGTATCATCCTAAGTTTCTTGCTGATGGTTCTATTGATAAGTATAAGGCACATCTTGTTGGAAAGGGTTTCTCATAGGTTGAGGGTATTGATTACAATCATACATTTGCCCCTATCACCAAGATGAATTCTATTCACCTTTTCTTATCCCTTGTAGCTTCTCAGGGATGGCCCATTTTTTAGATGGATGTGAAGAGTACATTGTTACATAGTGATCTTACTAAGGAGATTTACATGGAGTAGCCTCAGGGATTTGTGTAGGATTCCTCCTTGGTTTTCAAACTTTGATGTTCTTTTCTTGGTCTCAAACAAGCCCCTCGGGCTTGGTATGAGAAGATGGACTCTTTTTTCCTTTCCACATGATTCACACACTATCATTCTGACCATATAGTGTATATTCAGCATCTTGAGGATGAGTTTTTCATCCTTGTGATATATGTTGATGATCTTCTCATCATATGTAGCTCATCTTCTCTTATCTAGGATGCTTAATGCACATTGATAGAGTAGCTTGAGATGACTGACCTTGGTCTGTTACACTCTTTTCTTGGTCTTTAGATTGGTCTATCCTCTATCAGTATCTTCATTTACCAGTAGAAGTACATTGATGGGGAGATCTAACTCATAAGAGATTTCTTTCTCTTCTCAAGGTCCTTCCTATGACCTTCTAGGGTAATTCACTCTACCCTAACCATAGGACACTCCTATGGTCCCTTTACTCCAACTAGATCTCTCCAACAAATTCAAATACCCCTCAACCCTTTACAAGACCACTGTGCATCCATAGGTGCAATCAAGGAAACTATGCTCCCAAACTATTCTTGGCAATAGAAATAGGTGTTCCCACTATTTAATCTTCACTTTCATTCATTATTGATCCACTCTTATAGGTTCTTTCAAAGATTTCCCATCAAGTTCATAATTTTCTATTTTTTAGGCCTCGAAGCCTTTGTAGCCCAATTAGGCCTCCTAAAATCACAAAACTTGGAATATCTCCAAATCAACCTTAACAACACACCAAAATGATTGTGGATTCTTTCTAAGGACCTCCTAGGCTTCAATATTTGCTAGGTCTTAGGTCTCCAAAGTTTCCGTACCTATGACTTTCAACAAACCCCTATTTTTAAGGGTTTATAGGGCATGTAGACCAGTCTATTTTATTTTGTCTCCCAATGTGCTCTATTGAACTCCTCTACACTTCTAATTTCATAAAAATGACCATGGCACATGCCCCTACACCAATCCACTTGAGATTGGCACAAACCAATCCTTTAAACAAGGTTGCTTTCCTCTATAACTATGCAAACTCCTAACCGGATGCCTCTATACTCGCCTAGGGCCTTCTTGCAATAATGCCTCCCCTGCATAAAATTAATGCTAAATCAATATTTACACTATGTAATGAGGGCCCTTCTTGATTCCAAGTGGCCATTGAGATTCAAACATGGGAACTCAAGAAGGAGCCATATTTACATGGTTAGCACTATTTAGGACCGTGAACTAGAAGAAACTAAAGAATTTACAAAATGCCAAAGAAATGCACAAAACTCTCAAATTGATTCCACAAAGCTTAATTACATAACAAGAACTAAAACTTCAAAGCATTATAGTAGACCATTCAATCCATTAGGGTTTGGATGATGGCTAAAACTAGTCTTTGTATCACAAAAATAGTGCTTCCACTAAATTAATGTATATAATCTAACAACCAACCCTTCAATAAGGGTTTTGGTAACCTTATATAGTCCATCCCCATGTTTGCAAACCCTAAGTTTGGGATTTGGACCCATTTAGTGCAAAATGCAACATTCTAGGAAATGTTGTCATGACAACTTTTGTAATTTTGCCTTACAACTACTCTAACTTGCTCAACTCAATCCAAAATCACTCCATTGGATCCGAAACCACTTAAAAACAACAAAATAATATTTTCCCTCCATTTTGGGGTTTTGGTCAATGTTTGACCAAATTTCACTCTACTATGTCTTTAGCAAACAATGAGACAAGAACCTATTGGATCCAACCAAAGACATAATTGTTGTGGGTCCACAACACACACCCCTTTTTTTTGGTCCTCAGACCATGGGGACCCCCCTTCTTTTTTATTTTTGGCCTTTTTGTGTCTGCCCCCTTCTCGGTCCCTAGTAGGTTAGTCTCATTGAAAGATTGTCAGCTTACTAAACAAAAAGAAGATACCTTTTTTGGTCTTTCATTCCTTTTGGCCTTTCGGAGGACCAAAGTTCTCCAAAATACCAATATGGAAGAAAGGCTAAAATTCAGCCCTTTTGGTGTTTCAGCCTCCAAAAACACCGAAAGGAAGAAGGTGTCTACCTTTGGGCTTTCAGTGTTTTGGACCCTGAAACATTGAAAGCACTAACGTACCACCCGTGGGTTATAAGTTGGCAAAAGGCACTAATGGAAGTCACTTTGCTTTCTTTTATATCCAACATCTCGATAGCTCATGACTTCACAAAATTTATCCCTTGCTACTTGTGACTGATCATATCATTCCTTCAAGCTTCATTGTGTCTTCCTCCTCTGCTCCTAGCTCCTACGAGGTAGGTTCCTTCCTTGCTACTTAGCAATTTTTTCTCTCTTCTTGGTTTAGGTTTAGGGTTTTTTCACCTGGTACTTGTCCATCCCAGTGTGTATTGAATTCCCCTCCCCCTGGTCTCCTAGGGATTTTTTGTGCCTTCAACTTGGTGGGGAAGTCCCTCCTTTTCTGGTCGAGTCTGGTCTTTTCTTGTTTTCTAAGTTATGTTTTGGTCGTGACCCTTTTCATAGGTTTTCGGCCTCCAAAAGGCCAAAAACCAGGTTTGGTTTGTCATCCAAGTGTCCCTCAGAGTTTTAGCCTTTTCAGCCTTTCATACCTCTGAAAGGTCCAAAATGTCGACAAGTCTGAATCACTGAAAGTGTTGTCCACCTTAACAAGATTTCAGACTCTCAGAGTTCATGACCTAGTTAAGACTTTTGGAGTCCGTAGAAACTTTCAGACTTTTGCATGTTGAAAGACCCGACAAAGCTTGCTCATCGGATACTTTTTTGCACTTTCGGTCTTTTCAGACTCTGAACCAGTTTTTGGCGCCCAAAACCTTGAAAGGGCCAAAAGTGCAAAATCTACATTTCTAGCTACTTAGAGATCTTGTTACCTCTATTTTCTTAGATTAATCAGTTATCTTTTAGTTTCCTCTTCAATAAAATATTGATACTTGCATTCTCCTTGCAGGAATGCCTAAACAAAAGACAATGTCTCTGATGAAATACCAATACAAGGGGAATCCCCCAGCTTCAAAGTTCAGAAACAAATACATTACAATCACTGACACTAACATCGTGAATATAGACTGGGATAAGTTCCTGGTACAATGCTCCCAGCCAATAGGGAGATCCGAGGACTACACTACACTAGTCCTGTCTAGCTTGGTAAATGCAACAGCCCACCCTATATCTATCTCATCATGGGAGCTGATTATAACCCTGGCCAATCATTACAACTAAGATGAGAGAGTATTATGAAACATGGAGGGATAGGTGGTACTCAAGATAAGGCTAGATATAATAGAGGAGGTCTTCCACCTCCATAAAGGCATAGATGAGTTCTATAACTTCTACTTTGGAAAGGGGCATCGATGGTTTAGAAACAAAGAAAAAGAAGCTTAGACCTCCGATGGGGATACTTGAAAGATGATATATAGGTGGCTATAACATTGATAAGACAAGTTTATAGACTACCTCAATCATTCCAAGTCAAACACTGGATGATCTTACTAATAGAAAGGTTCAGAGGCCATAAAGAAAAGTTCAACTTAGGTTCCATCATCAGTGACATGTTGGATGAGAAATTAATTATAGTGAAGCATAACCCCAAGTTCTATATGAGCACCTACATAGTGTACCTATTGGTAGCACGGGTAGACTACCTAAGTCTTACCAAGAGGGGAAGCATAAATGATCTGAATGCTTGGCTCCACATTGTATACTCATAGTTAATGAAGATGGAAAACATGATAGAGGATTGCCCTAATTATAGGATAGTCAATGATGCCTTCATATATGTGGTCATCTAATCCATTGAGGGTGATTTTGCAAAGAGGATGTCAAAAGAGGTAGCTACCAAGGTAAGGGCTATCAAGGCCTATTATATACATATTAGAACATTCACTTACATCTAGGTAGAAGGATCAACGTTAAAACCAAAGAAGATGCCTAGGTATCCATCAGATTGGATAATGATTTTGGAGATGGCCAAGCAACTTACAGAAGCCTACGAGCATATAAAGCACAAGAAGAATCATTGTTGTGATTTTACTATTTCACTAAGCCCATATACTCTACAAGATATGAAGGTTTGTAAATCCTTGGCCTTCGAATGGAATGACAGCCCCCTATAGCTTTACAAGATAGTATGGACTCATTTAGACCCTATAGGAATGTAGAGCCATATTATTGGCAAGTTCTACATTCACAAACCATACTTAGAAGATCACTGGATGAACTGTATAGATGATCATGAGGTCAGAATCTGAGATTATTGTAGAATGTCTCTTACCTTGGCAAAAGAAGTCTTGAAGACCCCAATTCCCCCAAAAGTTTGGGATTATGATTTAGATGAGGTCTTAGAAGCCATTTATACAAATGACAAGATATATGACACACCCATCATGAATGTGGAGATTAATAAGGATGAAAATGATGATATTGGTTTCTGGGAAAGGCATGTGATGAGAATAACAAAGAAATGGATTAAGAGGCCCTACAAGATGAGCCCAATACCTATGAAAACATTGATGGAGCCACCTAAGAAAGTAGATAACCAACAAGGGGAGAAGTCTACCATCCTCAAGTGTAAAAAGGCACCACCTCAAAAGCCAAGGACTGTATATTTTCATGAGCATCTAGTGGAATATGATTCTAATATGAGGCATAAAAAGACAAGGATGACAAGGAAGATAGATCCTCAAGTAGGGTTATCACAGGCTCCACTAAATGAAGGTCCATCCACCTCTATCCAATCTCCTTTGACCACCAACAAGGGGAAGAAAACATATAAGAGGAAGATAACTTATGTATCTCCATAACTAGAAACCATGCAGGAGGAGCAAGAAGAAGAAGAGGAAGAAGAGGCATGTCTAACTAGAAGGACTAGGTCCCAGAGAAGGAAAGAGAAAGAGACTACTAGGAAAAATCAAGAGGACCCAAAAGAACAAGATAATCCCTTGGATGCCTTAGGGTCAGATGAGTTCCAAATGTCTGACTTTGAAGGTCTAAAAGGATTTTCAGATCAAGGGAAGGATACACTGAGGTGTGATATGAGAGCTCCATCCCTCTTTCAACCCCAAGTGATCCTCACTCCACCTCCGGTCTAGTTCACCAATCCCTCAATAAATGTTTCTACTAGAGAGGTAAGTTCCAGTCCTTTGAAAGGGCCTAAGACCCAAGATATAGAGGTAGCTCAGAATGTAGCAATAGACAATGTTGTAGGAGAAAGTTATGTTTCTACTCCATCACCTCACATTCGTACTCCACCAACTTCTCTCCCGCCTCTAATTCCTACTCCACCACCATTGGTCCCGACTCCAACACCAACTCTACCCCCTTCTACTTCTACTCTCCCATCTCCCATTCCAGTTCTTCCAACACCTACTCCATCACCATCAGTCCCTTTTCCTTGCTCCACCCTGACCCCACAAAGGACAGTGAGTGTAGAAGATGTATCACCCTTGAAAACCATGCTGGAGGCCATGACTAGTCTTAATTCAGAAGTGTTAATCAATTCATCAGAGAATGAAGGCCAGGACAAAGAGGGACAAGATAGAGTAGCTGAAGAGGATAAGGCAGAAGAAGAAAGGGGAGAAGGAGAAATACAAGGGGAAGGAATGGATGAAAGAGAAGATGAACAAGGAAAGGTGTAGGAGAAAGATTCAGAGGAAGTAGTGGCCCCAAGATCCCAAAACATAGCTCATATCCTCCATTTTTCCCCATATGAGCCAGCGACTGCATTTGGTATACCTACTTGGTTTACTAAAGAAATCCAGCTCAAAAGGAGAACTTATATAGATTAGATAGAAGGGGAAGAGACAAATGTGGAATCTATAGGGAAAGACTTCCACCAAAAAAATATCAGTGTGCCCGCAAGAATAGTATCCTATGTCACCTAAGACACTAGGGGTCACTAGAAGGCACAAATAGCAATCCCTCCTACAATAACTTCTCAAACATTAGCCACTTCAAAAGATTACACATTCAAGGAGGTGGACTTGGGTGAACCTACTAGAGAAGGGAGTAAGACATTGGCAGCCTTAGGGCTTAAGCACGCTCTAGGTTTCATGAGTAAGGATGAGGAAACCATTAAATCTTTGACAGAATATAATGAAGCTTTGAAAAGGTTCATTCATAAGGTAGTAGGTCCCATTGACCCAAATTTCCTGAAGGCTTCATTAAAGGCCATGTTAGAAAAAAGGGCTACACCAAATTTAACGACAGGTTTAACCCCTTCCTTCATCCAAGCAAGTGTAGATTGGAGGAATGACTTCGACCAATATGAAGAGAAAGCTATCAGGTTGGTATTTAGGCTGTACAGAACTATCTTGGTTGAAGCTAATTTTTTGATTGACTTGGTGGAGAATGAGGGTGGTTTGGATTCTAAAATAAGTAAATAGCAAGCTGCCTTCTAAGACTTGGAAGTGATCTAGAAACAATGTTTTTAAATTCTAGTCAAAATATGTGAGCGAGAGGAACTAGACAACTTAAGGCATGGATCAAGTGAATAACCAAGAAAATCAAGGTCTACAAAAGGTATCTGGCCTCCATAATAGGAAAGCATGAAGAAGTCATAGAATGGATAAAAAAGATGGATGCATTTTTTACAGGGATTGGCCTCAACTTATATAGGGACCAAGAAAAACTTACCCTACGGCCATCGAAGGAAGTGGCTCAACAATTTAGGAATATTTTAGTAGGTTTTAGCACCAAGGAGGCCTTACACCAGATGTTCTATTTAAAATATGAAACACAGAGAACATCCAAACATGAAGAAGAGATCAAGTTATTCACTTCTAAATTGACTATCTTTAGAGAGAAACAAGAACAAAGGGTCACCAAGGTGAAGAGAAAAGAGATCAATTATGAAGAGGTCCAGGAGATAGTGCATAGGCTTAGACAAGCCCATCTAGAGGTCTTTCCTGACCAAAACCACAAAGTTCACTCAACAAGTTAGTAGGACAATTTTCACACTTAGCCTATTTTCTCCCAAGGTAAGTTTGGCCTTTTGGCCCTCCAATTTTTTGGCCTTTCGGCCTTCCAAGTTCTTCGACCTTTTCAGCCTCCCAAATATTTTGGCCTTTTTGGCCTCCCAAATATTTTACCTTTCGGCCTATGACAAGTCCAAACTGAAAACTCCTCTGAATTTTGGTTTTAACACTTGGGGCACTAGAAAATTTCAGAGTAGAGGTCAGGGTCCGAAAATCTGGGTGTTTCCAGCGAGATCACATTTTTGCAAACCAATTGAACTCCCAATAAGATTGATGGTTAACTTGAGTTCATTTTGGAGGGACTAAGTGTCCCCTATCAGTCCCCACCATAAGAAGAGCCTCCAAATGAATATTCCAAGAAGAACTCCAAGAATCACGAAGAAGACTCCAAGTTCTCAGAAGAACCCCACCTTCTTTTCTCTTTCTCTTCTTAGCGAGTTTGACCCTCCTTGCATGGGAAAACTGATTGTAAATGGATTTAAGAATCCATGCAAGTTATCTAGTATCAATTAGCAGTAGTTTCCTTTCAACAAAGTTTTATCTTTAGCTTTTGTTCATTAATTTAGACTCTCTAATGCCCTAATTTTGGAATTTAGAGTTGTAGATCAAAAACTCTATATATTGTAATCACAAATCAATGTAAAAGGTTGAATTCTTAATGCACTAAAGATCTACATTTGGTGCTTCATTCGTGATGTGTGAATTGCTTCTACCTATGAGAAATTATTGAATGAATGCTTGCATTATTTGTTATTTTCAAAGAGCCTCTTGTTTATTGTGCTTCAAATTTGTGTTTCTTTAGTTGGAGTTTGGTGTTGTTTTCTTACCTTGTTGTGATGAATGCGTGGAAGAGATCATCTTTGGGCTTAACGATAAATCTATCTCATGTGTGTGCATGTCTTGGTGGCTTTGCAATTTTATAGATTTTTAATATCTAGCATGAGTGAATACATCTTCTCTCCAAACGCTTGCATCTGTGGGGTAGTGAATTGTGACTTTGTCTAATTTATTCTTCATGGTTTGTTCTAAATCTCCCCATCATTCAATTTGCAAGGAATAGTTTACAATGGTTTATGTCCGTAGGAATTCATTTTCAGCCATTTGTTTTGTTTCTCGTTACTCTATTCTCTATTACATCTTGTCTTCAATTCTGAAAAATCAACATCTTGGAAAATACAAAATTGCATTTTATTTACAACACCCATATATGTTAAAATGGAAAATACCAAAAAGAAATAAAGTGTTTTGTAGTTTGATGTCTTGAACATACCAGCAAAGGCCTCCTCATGAACAATCATATTTATCTTCAACTGAGTAACCAAGCAGGTTGTGACCCGACCCCGGAGAACCTTGGGAATAACTCTGTTATTATTTCAAGAGAGGAAATTGAATCTCAAGATCCTATGAAGTTGACTTGTGTCAAAACAATGCTCAATAGAAGTGGTGCTAAAAGGCTGGCCTCAAGATTGAAAAGATGGATAACATTGGATCTTTCTCTCTAGAGAGATTCGAGTGAGTGCTTAGATCATCTCTAAAGAGAGACAAGTTCCTTGAACTCACTCAGCATCATAAATCTCACAACAAAAAAGGAAAGACCAAAGAGAAATCTTCTCACCACCTTACCAAGTCCCAAAATCCTCTTGGATAGAAATCGCATATCGCTGCCCTGACTATCATCACAACCATAGACCAAAATCAGAACGTGCAAAGTCAAAATTTGCAACAACCTCCTCCGATGTCCTTTTTTTCCAATGCAACAAACTCACCTTTAAATTTTTTTGGGCAGCTCCATGAGTTACCCAAAAATATGGTGAAGTTTTGCACATGATTCATATATGGTGAATCAAGAATAGGAGAAGAGCACATCCATGCCTTCAAAGAAATTTGTAACCGTAAGGAGATTGCCCACAAAGACATTGTTTTCCATCTATTCCCATGCACTTTGGGAGAGTTTGCATACAATTGGTACCTGAACTTGCCATGAGGGTCTATCTCTGCATGGAACAAATTTGAAACCAAATTCCTCAATCAATTCAATTTGTATGTGGACCCCACTACGATGCATCACTAGTTCATTACAACAAGGAAAGATCCTAAGGAGCCCATTGCTATCTTTAATCATTGTTTTTACAAAATGCATCAAAATATTGAAGCACCTTACACCATACCAGATGAGGTTGTCACACAAGTTTACCTCAAAGATTTGGACCCTTTCACCTCAAACTTTCTAAGAAGACTCCCCCCAGAAGATAGAGATATGATGAAAAATTTGTACAATGAAGCTGTCATATTCACCCAGCAAATGGACACATAAGAAGGAAGCTATGCAGCAGTACCTACCATGAGTAATGTTGTTGTCCCACATCCATCTGTAGAAAGCAATCAAGCTCCAACCACTCATGCACCTATGTTGAATCCCATTCTAGCACAACCATTCACTATTGTACCCCCAGCTATTACTTATCCAGGTTATGAGGCTCATAAAACAATGTTTGTAGAGAAGAGAATTACACCTCAAGTAGAGCCTGATACTCTCATGGCCTCTGAGCTAGAAATTGTGAAGAAGACCTTATCACAACTCACCAATGAGCTCACCTAGATGAAGTTAAATCCATCCCAAAACCAAGGATGATACCAATGAACACTTTCTAGTTTACATACATATCCTCAGAATCTGAGCCAAAATTTTAATACATACAACAACAACAAAAACACGCAAGAAAGATTGTTTGGGAAGCAAAGGAAAAATAGGCCATGGAACACCAAACCTAATAATGGTAGCATCCCAGCATACAACGCCATCACTTATGAGGCTTCAAAGGCTAATTTTGTTGGGGCTCCAAATCCATGCCAAGGCAATAATGGGTATGGAAATAGTTCCCATGATCACTACATCTAGAATCTAGAGGAGTCCCCGGTGCAATTTAATTCCATGATGTTCGATTCCCATGAGTCTAAAAGGGAGGGAGGCTCATATTCCTCTGTGGGAGAAGATGAGTTTGTGTTCCCCTTCCAAAGGAAGAATGAGCCTGAATAATCCAAAGTACATGCCTTCTAGAATTATCAATGAAACTCGTACAACCTTCAGAGAAAAAAGGAACCTCTACCCGATGATATACCTCCATGTAAACAACCAACCCCACTGGATCCCTAGGCTAGTAACAACCCCATGCCTCCTAAAAGTATGAATACTCTCAGAACCCCTACATCAAGCACATATACTGGCTACAGAGGTGTGGCCTAGTCAAGTAACAAGTATAGCATGGTTGATGAACTAAAGAAAACTAAAGCAAACATATCTATGTTCGAATTGATGCAAGGTTTCCCATCCCAGAAGGAGGCCTTTTCAAAATCTCTGGACCATTAAAAGCCTGATCCATCAACCATTATTATGATGACACCTATGTCCAATATACACACATCTAAGGATTTTCCCATAATATACAAAGATAAGATGGAGGTTCCATCATGCTTACTCAGTTTACAGATGTTTGGAAAGAACCTACACAATTGTATGATTGATTCAGGAGCTTCGTGCAATGTCATGCCCCTATCAATTTGCTAAAATTTGGGGATGGTGCCCCAAGTAACAAACTGAGTAGTCATACAACTTGATAAGACCAAGGTCAAAGTGATTGGTTTGCTCAAGGATGTCCACATTCAATTGGTTGCAGATCCCAAGATACAATAATGCATAAACGTGCATATAGTAGACATACCTGAAACTTATGAGATGTTGTTAAGTCGAGAATGGACCCAGTGCTTGAGAGGGTGGATCTTCACTGATTTTACCCAGCTATGGATACCATGGAGAGGTTTGAACAACCAATTCAAGATAGATGCAAAGCCTAAACTAAAAAGGATGATCACTAAGTACAATGCCCTGAATGAAGTCCTATTCACCCAGACCAATTTGGGCACTTATCAGATGGACGATGTCTTCATGCTCCAAATACAAGAAGGAAAAGAGTTGGACCATAGTCCCATCCAGGGTCTTGTGGAGTTAAATATTGGTGATGAAATCTTCCAAAGTTTCATCAACAACACAATAGATATTTTACGACATCTACATCAAGACGTAGACCCTAATATCTTGTTACTACCAGGGTACTGTCGACTACACCAGGATAGCCACTCAGAGTTCATATGCCCCAGTTCCTAGGAAGCATTATCATGGGTGTTGGATCAGATCTCCCTACTGAGTAAGCTTTATAAAACACTGACAATAAAAGAGGATATCCTCGAGATCGAAGACAAGAGTAACACCTTGCCAGAGATAGACAGCCCAATCAATATAATCAATCTAAATCAAAACCAGGACAATGGGTCAGACTCTGATGAAAGAAGTCTTGCCATGAATGTAATTAGTGACTGGAGTACCTCAGATGAGGGAGAATGTCCCCTTTACAAATAAATGGAAGAAGACATAGGTGGTGAAAGTGATGAATTCCTCAGACATGGACATACCCAAACTGTGGGAGAATTAACTTCTTCCAATAGTGATGGAGGGAGGAGGTGAAAAATCAAGACCAAGGACATTCCCAGGAAGAACCCCACAAAGTCAAGCCCTAATAAGAAACCCTAGACCTTTGACAGTTCCAAGTGTAAACAGGGAGCAGGTGTGGGAATTAGATTGATAAACCCAAGAGGCAAGTCTTTCTATGCCGCTTACAAATTACAATTTCTATGCACTAACAACATTTCAGAGTATGAAGTGCTAGTCCACAGACTTCTCCTAGCCAATGAAAAGGGAATAAAAATCCTGATGGTGGAAGGGGACTCACAATTGGCCATCAAGAAAATCCATATTTAGTATACTTGCAATGATAAGAGGCTCTCAACTTATCAAAATAGATCATGGGACCTAATCAACGACTTCAAAGATTTCAACATCAAAACCATCCCAAGGAGAAAAATGTTTTTGCTGACACCCTAGTCATATCGGCTAGTTCATTACCTCCAATGGATAAATCCAAGTTAAATAAATTCTCAGTTGGACTTGATGCAACCCCGGTCATTCCAGACAATGTCACTAATTTTCAAGTCTTCCAAGATGATCAGCACATCTTAGAGTATATCATGTGTGTCGGTGTGTTCAAAAAATAGATCATAGATGATGAGAAGGAAGGTGAAGAAGCAATTAAACCTGAAGATCCTGATGATCAAGGAATCATAAATCTAAGGACCAATGCCATACCTAAAGGAATGGTAGAACTAGAGAGGATTGTTTACAATGACAAGACTCCAATAAGGAGGCGCCTAGACATAACACTTGATGATAAAGAATGTGATACATACAACCTTGGCACGAAAGATGAACCAAGAGAGGACCACATTGGGAAGGTGGGAACCAAAGAATAAAAGGAGAGAATGGTCTAGCTCCTCACTGAATACTAGGATGTCATAGCCTGGATCTATGAAGAACTAAAAACATATGACACCTCGATCATAGTACACAACATCCCTCTAAAACTAGATTCCAAGCCTTTTAGGCAACAAAAAAGACCTCTAAACCCTACTATGGAGCCCTTGATCCAAAAGGAAGTCCAAAAGTTGCTTGATTCCAGAATCATCTTCCCAATCTGACATTCTACTTGGGTTGCAAACCTGGTACCCATCAGAAAGAAAACTAGAGAGATCAGATTATGTGTAGACTTCCAGAACCTTAGAAAATCCTCTCAAAAAGATAATTATCCACTCCCATCTCTTAAAGAAGTGCTACAAAATGTCAATGGGTCTCAAATAATGTCATTTCTAGATGGTTACAACTAGGTGATGGTGCAGGAAGAGGACATGATGAAAATGGGATTCACAACTAAATGAGGAACCTTCACCTATTGTCAGATGCCTTTCAAATTGATTAACGTCAAGGCCACTTTTCAGAGGGCAATGGACATAGCTTTCAAAGGAATTTTTGGGAGGTGTATTATCATCTACATGGATGATGTCACATTCATCTCAAAATTAAGAGCCAACCACATAAATGATCTCAGAAAATGCCTTCAAAGATGTAGGGAATTTGGGATTTCCCTCAATCCCAAGATATGCATGTTTTGGGTAATTGAAGGAAAGCTCTTGGAACATATCATCTTAAAAAAGGGGATATCCATATACCCCAAAAGGGTAGAGGCCATTCTAAATTTGACACTGCCACATAGCCACAAAGAACTGAAATCTTTCTTTGAGAAGATCAACGACATGCTCAAGAAAGACGTCAAAATTGAATGGACTATCCTAGCCAAGAAGTCTTTTAAGGAGATTAAAAATTATATCACTATGGAATTGGTCCTTGTAAGCCCTAATTATACCATCCCCTTCAAATTTTACTCTTTTTCATCAGAACACTCATCCGCAGGCATCCTCACACAGAAGAAGAACAGTGAAGACAAAAGACCCATAGCTTTCATGAGTTTCCCTTTCAAAGATGCTGAGATCAGGTACCCCAATCTAGACAAATAGTCATTTTCTCTCTTCAAGGTGGTAAAGAAGTTCTGACACTACATCTTGAGGAGTAAAGTCATTGGGATAGTTCTCGATATAGCCATGAAGTCTCTTTTAATGCAGAATGAGCTACGAAAGAGAAGAGGAAAATGGATGGAAATCCTCCAAGAGTTTGATCTAGAGATCCAACCAATGAAAATATTAAGAGGAAAAGGCCTGACAAATTTGATCTCTAAGGTTGAAGAAGGTCTGGTCTGCCAAACCTACACCGATCAAGGTGTGATCACTGATGTATGGTATCAAGACATAGTGTACTATTTGTTGCTAAATCATTTCCTAGAAGAGATGAATGGTTCCTAGAGGAGATATTTGAGGATCAAAAGCCACTCCTACATGTTTAAAATGGACATATTTATAAACGCAACTATGAGGGTCTATACCTAAGGTGCTTAGATAGACTCGAGGCAAAGGAAGTCCTAGAATATTTTCATGACAAATACGAAATGAAACATGGATCAGCTGAGGAAAGTGCTCACCAAATCTTGAGGGAAGGATATTTATGGCCTACAATATTCAAAGACACCATCAAGAATGTGATATCTTTCCACGCTTGCTAAACCAATGCAACTTGAGAGAGAGATCCAACAATGCCCTTACATCCAGTATACGAGGTATGCCCATTTGCCCAATGGGGCTTAGATTTTGTTGGAGTGATTAACCCCCCTTTGTCTGTAGGAAAAAAGTTCATTTTGATAGCTACCAACTACTACACACACTAGATAGAGGCTCAAGCATTGAAGAATTGTACTACAAAGGTCATGACAAAATTCTTGGAGGAGCGTGTCATAACTAGGTTTGGGACGCGATTCTATCTAGTATGTGACAATGCTCCCTCTTTCTCTTATGCCTCACTCACACAATGGGCCTTCAAAAACTAGGTAATCCTCAAATTCTCTTCAAATTATTATCCACAAGGAAATGGATTAGCAGATTCTACAAACAAGAACTTAACGACAATAATCAAACACCTCCTGTATAACAACCACAAGGATTGGCACATGCAACTAAAATATGCTTTGTGGACTAATCGTGTAAGGATCAAGAATGCCCTAGGGACATCCCCATACCAACTGGTCTATGGATTGCAACTAGTCTTCCCTATGAACTTAAAAATCCAAGTTCTAAGATTCATGGACCAATGTGTGGGAGTGGAAGATCGAGTACAAGTCAGGCTCATGAATCTCCTTAAAGTAGAGGAGAAATGAAAATTGGCCTTGGAGCATGTATCAAAACATCAAACCATAGTCAAGAGATGGTTCAAAAAGAGAGATACCATTAAATCCTTAAGGATCTTTGACCTTGTCCTCATGTGGGATAAGGAAAAAGAAAATTTGGGCAACCACACCAAGTTCCAAAGATTATGGACAGACCCTTACCAGATATCAGAGATCCTAGGGGAAAATACTTTTGGGATCAACACATTGAACGGAGAGTTGACCCCATTTCCAGTCAATGGAAAATTCCTTAAACATTACTTTTGATCCTAAACAGGTCTTCCTTCCATCCCTTATACCATAGTCCCTTTTTCTTTCTTTTGTTTACTTTCCTTTTTTATTTTCGTTGCCCTCACCGTCAATCCTTTCTTCCATTCATGGTTGCCTTTTTTCATTTTTTGTCGGGGCTCTTTTCTTTTTTTTTGGTTCAGTACATTTTAGGTCCATTCCAAGGTAGTCCATAAATTGGAGCAGAGGTATTTCTTAGTCAAATTATCCAAGGAGATGTGCAACACAAAGAACACTCCAAGAGACGAAGTAGTGACAACTATCATTGACAAACAAGAAGTTCAAAACTCAGTCATCCTGATCACAAAACACACTAAGAGACGACACTCAAGAGAATTGGTTCCGTGAGTGTTTGTTAGTTTTTAATTGGATTAGTGCATAGATTTGGATACCCATCGATCCCAGAACCCATGTCTGAATAAATGCAAAGGCAATAACAAAAAAGAAAAAAATAGCTAAAGAGAGATAAAAAGAAGCACACAAAAAGAAAAGTGTCCCAAAGAGGTCACAAGTGTGAGATCTAGGTGGCATAGCCTAATTGTTGCTCAGATCAAATCAAATACAAAAAATATGGATTACACAAACATCCGGGGCTTGATACATTTCAAAAGCACACAAAAGAAATAAAAATGACTGTCCAAAAGAAAGAACTCTCAAAGAAAGAAATTTATAGCCTACTAGACATAATGGACTTGGGTGACTATGAAAACCTCTGTCGGGGCTAAGAACTCCTGACTGATAGTAGAGAAAGGTTATACTTGGAATTTGGGAAAACTTTTTCAGGGCTATGAATGCCTGACTGGCAGCAAAGCTCATTCCAGGAAACCCTAGTCTACTTGGCGAAGGTTGGGAGCAACTAGAAAACATTCTGGTTACCACAATAAAAGGTCAAGAAATTAATACATGTGAACACATAATGGGAAACTAGTAGAAAGCATCACAATTCATCTTGTAGGTTTCCGAAAATGTTCAAGATCTTTACCCCTTAGTGAGTTGGTGACTCATAGATTGTTTTCTTTTAGAACTCCTATTCTTTTGATTTTATTTTCTTTTTATTTTGTGACTAAGGTACTTGATGTTTGGCTCTATCATACTGGTAGCTGGTTCATTGGTGGAAGAGACTATGGGTTCAATGGAATTTAGGTAACAAGCTATCTCATAATCTACATGGGACTCCTTCTTAAAGCCCTCCATAGTGGACATGGATGTTGATGTCATCCACACTTATAGCTATCAACTAGAGGTAGCTAACGAGTCACGTGTAGGATTAGAGGATTTGAACCCACGTATTGCCTTAGTGGATGATTATTAACTTGTTAGGATGAATCCCAATTTGGGTATCTTAGAAGGATGCTTGACAAACTCTGAATCTTCGGTCACCAGTGATAATATCATTCACATTTATAACCTTAAACCAGTCATTGACTTGCCTCTTGTTCATCCTGACCTGATTGATTGGTCCCAATGCTATCAAGGACCTGAGCTCTTAACATTTCAAAATGATTATGAGATAGCCTATTACCTAAATTCCATTGAACCTATAGTCTCTTCTACCATTGAACTAGATACCAGCATAACACAGCTAGACATCAAGTACCTTAGTCACAAAATAAAAAGAAAAGAAAATCTAAAGAATAGGAGTTCTGATCACGAAAACCACTATGTGGTGGTCTCAGAAATGAAAAAAGTAAAAATAAATAATGTATCCAAGGGTGAAAACATCTTTGAGGTGCCTAAGGATGAGGTTGATCATCTCCCTAGCTACTTTCAATATGGATCTTCACTTCTTATTGAACCAGGTGTGTTGTTTATTTCTCCTCATGGGTACACGATTCCTAAGTCTTACAAGTTATTATTCCCATGTACAAAAAATATTGCTAAATATGAAGCTTTAACAAATGGAATTAAGATGGCCATAGAATGGAGAATCATGGAGTTACACATCTATGGGGATTCAAAACTGGTAATCAACCAATTTGATGATGAATATCAAACAAAAAATGAGAAACTGGTACCTTACATGCAAATGGTTGATTCCTTGAAATAATATTTCACATTTTTTATGTTTCAACAAATCCCTAGAGCAGAAAACAAATCAGCTGATGCTATGGATACACTTGCTCCACTCCTTTAGTTAGAGCAACATGAATCTAGATTTGAATTCCTGGTGGAAGAGCTACATCACCCTATCTATGACTCCCAATAAAGCCATGTCATTTTTACCCTTGTTGGTCATGAGTCATCCCATTATGGTGCCATTTACTCATACCTTTGTGAAGGCATTATACCTAAAACCTTTAACCGATATGAACACAGAAACCTTACCCGAAATGCCTCTTGCCATTCCCTTATCTCTAGTGATTTCTATAGGATGGGTCTAGATGGAACACTTCTTAGATGCTTAGAAAAGGAAAAATATGACCAAGCATTAGTTAATATCCACAAGGGCACCTGTGGGGGACATTCCAATGGTCTTTCGATGGCTCAAAGGTTTCTTAGGGTAGGGTACTATTGGCCTACAATACAGATTGATGGAGTAGATTTTGCAAATTCATGTGAAAAGTGTCAAAAACATGGTAACTACATACATGTTCCAGGCAGGGAGCTCATTCCTTCTATATCTCATTGGCCATTTCAGCATTGGGCCTTTGATCTTGTTGGGAAGATTCATCCCAACTCATCACATGGACACAAGTTTATTATCACTACTACTGACTATTATCATGTGTGTTGAGGTGTTTTCTAATTTTTATTTTTGAAACAACTTAAAATGTGGTTTGTAGGACATTGAAAAGAAGACTCAAATAAAGACTACTAACCAATCGTCTTGTAGGCTGCCTTGATCATGTGTGCTGAGGAATTTGATAAAATGATAAATTGATTCTATCATTTGATAAATTGAATAATGGGGGCCCATAGTCTAGGCAACCATTTTAGGGTACATACACTGGTTACCACAATCAAAGGTCAAGAAATGAATACATGTGAACACACAATGGGAAACTAGTAGAAAGCCGCAGATTGGAAGTAATTGAAAGATTGCCGACACCAACACCTCTTGGTTTTGTTCTACTGCAAAGCTACAGCTCAGAAGAGTATTGATGATGAAGAAATGCCTTGGTCATTCCTCCTTTTTTTGAGGCTATTTCTTGTGGGTCCACAACATACACCCATTTTTTTTGGTCTTTGGACCATGGGGACCCCCCTTCTTTTTTATTTTTGGCCTTTTTGTGTCTGCCCCCTTCTCGGTCCCCAACAGGTCAGTCTCATTGAAAGATTGTTAGCTTATTATACCAAAAGAAGACACCTATTTTGGTCTTTTGACCCTTTCAGCCTTTTAGAGGACCAAATTCCTCTGAAATACAAAAATTTGGCCCTTTCGATGTTTTGGCCTCCAAAAACACCGAAAGGCCAAAGGTGTCTACTTCTAGAATTTTGGTGTTTCAAACCCTGAAATACCAAAAGTGTTGGCGTACCACCCGCAGGTTATAAATTGGGAAAAGGCCCTAATAGAAGTCACTTTTCTTTCTTTCATCTTTGGCATCTCAAGAGCTTGTGAATTTGCAAAATTTTTTTCTTACTCCTTGTGATTGATCACCCTACACCTTCGAGCTTTGTTTTGTCTTCCTCCTCCACTCCTAGATCCTACGAGGTAGGTTCATTCCTTGCTGCTTAGTGGTTTTTTCTCTCTTCTTGGTTTAGGTTGAGGGTTTTTTCACCTGGTACTTTTCCAGCCCAGTGCGTGTTGACTTCCCCATCCCCTGGTCTCCTAGGTGATTTTTTCACCTTCAACTTGGTAGGGAAGTCCCTCCTTATTGGGTTGAGTCTGGTCTTTTCATGTTTTCTAAGTTAGGGTTTTTTTTTTTCATCGTGACCCTTGTCACAGGTTTTTGGCCTCTGAAAGGCCGAAAACCAAGTCTGGTCTATTGTCCAAGTGTCTCTTGGAGGTGCAACCTTTTTGGCCTTTCGAACCTCTCAAAGGTCTGAAATATCGACAAGTCTAAATCATCAAAAGTTTTTTCCACCTTAACGATATTTTAGACTCTCGGAGTTCATGACCCAAGTCAAACTTTCAACGTTCGCAGAAACTTTCAGACTTTTGCATGCCAAAAGGCCCGACAAAGCTTTCTCATCGAATGATTTTTTGCACTTTCATCCTTTTCAGAATCTGAACCAGTTTTTGGTGCCCAAAACCCCAAAAGGGCCAAAAGTGTGAATTCTACATTTCTGGCTACTTAGAGAGATTTTTACCCCTGTTTTCTCAGATTAATCAATTTTCTTTTAGTTTTCTCTTCAATAACATATTGATACTTGCATTCTCCTTGTAGGGATGCCTGAACAAAAGACAATGTCTCCAATGAAATACCAATACAAGGGGAATCCCCCAGCTTCAAAGGTCAGCAACAAACACATTGAAATCACCGACACTAACATCAAGAATGTATACTAGGATCAATTCTTGGTACAATGCTCCCAGCGAGCAGGGAGATTTGAGCTCTCCACTGCACTAGTCATATTTGGCTTGGTAAATGTAGTAGCCCACCCTATAGTTGTCTCATCATCAGAGCTGATTATAACCCTAGCCAATCATTACAACTCAGATGAAAGAGTAGTATGAAACATGAAGGAACATGTGGTACTCAACATAAGGCCATATATCATACATGAGGTCTTCCACGTCCATAAAGGCATAGATGAGTTCTATAACTTCTATATTGGAAAGGGGCTCAAGTGGTTCAACAACAAAGAAAAGGAAGCTTATGAAATTGTAAATAATGATTAGGTCAAGAAACCTCTCCCCAAAAACAAGCTAGATAAAAAGACATCTAATGGGGATACTTGAAAAATGATATCTAGGCGGCTGTAACATTGATAAGCCAAGTTTATGGACTACCTTAGTCCATCCAACTCCAACACTGGATGATCTTACTAATAGAAAGGATCAAAGGCCGTAAAGAAAGGTGGTGTAGAGCACCCTAGGGTTAGCTCAAAACCCTAGCCCCAACATTTTGATAACAGTTTTGATACAAGTCTTCCAATGAGCAAGTCATGTTTTGCCTAGTTGCTCAGTCGCGGAGCCAGTAGAGAGCAGAAAAGTCATGCATCGCACACTCGTGAGCTAGTCATGAGTTAAGTCTATTAGTGAGCAAGTGTGCGATGAGGAACTAGTCGCTCAGTCGCAGATGGCTAGTAAAAAAGATAGTGCACGACAATGCGACGAGGAACTCATCGCCCAGTCGCGAGTCAATTCGCAGTCAGAGAAAACACGGTGTGACAATGCAACGAAGAAATCAATCGCTCAGTCGTGAAGACAAATAGTTAAGTCATGGTGTGCGAGTGAGCAACACCCGATGCATCGCCAGGTCACAGGTGAATTGACAGTTAATGAAAATGCATGGTGAGTACGCGACAGTGAGCTCATCGCTCAGTCACAAGGAAAAGGTCAGCTCGGTGAAGCGCGTGGCGAGTGCGCGACGAGTGATCATCGCTTGGTCGCGGAAGAAAAGGCAGCTCGTCTCCAGACAGTGCGATAGCGCGACACTGAGCCCATCACTCAGTCGCAGAGTAGATAACAGCTCGAGTAGAAACATAGCGAGTGCGCGACTGATTGTATTGCTCAGTCGCTGAGATATGGCCAGCTCATCAGAAAGAGTTGCGAGTGCGCGACTGACATGCATCGCAGACTCGCTAAGCAAGTAGCAGCTCAGATTGAAGTGCAGTGAGTGTGCAACTAATGTGCATCACCGACTCACAGAGTAAGGAGTAGCTCGAGGAAGAATAGTGCAAGTATGCGACTTGAGCTCATCGCTCAGTCGCAGCATAAAACATATCTCGGGACAATGCATTGCGGGTGCGCGATAAAGAGTCATCGCTCAGTCGCGAGGTAAAAGCCAAGTCAATTAAATGCATAGCGAGAGTGCGATGAGTAGGTAATTGCTCAGTCATAGACCAAGACATGAAAGGTCAATTTCATTCGCGACTATGCGATAAGGAACAGAACAGTCAAATGATCAAACATGCTGACGTGTCAGAAGGAGAAAGCCTTGAAAAGTCTTAACCGCCAAACAGAAAAGAGAAAGACACGTAGGAAAAAGAGTCATATACAGTGTCGACCATGCAAGGGAAGTGATGACAGGTTGTAGATGAAGATGAAGAACATAAAATAGCTGGAGGACTGAGATCGACAGGTAACCACCAAGGTTACAGAATCAAGGAAAAAATAGAGATAAAGCAGAGAAGAAGAATCAGTGAAAGGGTTCAGTTCAGATAGTTTAGTTTTAGTTCAGTTGTGGAAGAGTTAGTTAGTTGCAGAGAATAGACTAGCAGAGAGTTGTAATCTTCTGTATAATCAATAAAGAGAATTTTGTCTATACTTTACGAGTTTTGTTGTTCTAAGTAGATTTCTGTGAAAGTGTTGTTTTGTTTCTGTTAGATAATATGGGTGCTTCTTGACTCTGATAATCTGCTAGATGGATTGTGACAGTCAAGAAGCATCCACCTTATACATTATGTTTGTTTCTGTATTTGTGTTAGATGAGAAGCTA
>MU224448.1:869879-889560 GCA_018584345.1 Thuja plicata
ATACAGTGAGGAGTAATACATTTTGGTGGGTAGGGAACCTAGGAGAGAGGGATCAGAAAAGTCCTTCTGGTTAGGGTCTGAGAGTAGCCCTAAGAGACTCAAGAGTGAGTCTAGAGAATCCTGAAATCGAATAGGACTCCAGGTGAGATTCCTAGAAGAGAGTAGGAATTTTAGAGAGTTAGGTAGCCTCCCCATCACAAGGTTTGACTGGGGTTCCATCATCAGTGACAGATTGAATGATCAATTGAGTGCAGTGAAGCATAAGCCCAAGTTCTATATGAGCACCTACATAGTGTACCTATTGGTAGCAAGGGAAGACTACCCAGGTCTTACCAAGAGGGGAAGCATAAATGATCTAAATGCTTGGCCCCACATTGTATACCCATAGTTAATGAAGAGGGAAAACATGCTAGAGGATTACCCTAATTACAGGATAGTTAATGATGCCTTCATATTTGTGGTCATCCGATCCTTTGAGGGTGATTTTACAAAGAGGATGTTAGAAGAGGTAGCTGCCAAGGTAAGGGCCATCGAGGCCTATTATATAAAATTTATAAAATTCACTTACATCTAGGTAGTAGGATCAACCTTAAAAGAAAAGAAGTTTCCTAGGTATCCATTCGATTAGATAATCATTTTGGAGATCGCCAAGTAGCTTGCAAATGCCTATGAGTATATAAATCACAAGAAGAAGCATTGTTGGGATTTTCCTTTCTCACTGGGCCCATATACTCTACAAGACATGAGGGTCTATAAATCCTTTTCCTTCGAATGGGATGATAGCCCCCTACAGCTTTACAAGATAGTATGAACTTGTTTCAACCCCATAGGCATGTAAAGCCATATTATTGGTAAGTTCTACATTCATGAAGCATACTTAGAAGATCACTAGATGAACTATATAGATGATCATGAGGTTAGAATTTGGGATTATTGTAGAATGTCTCTTACCTTGGAAAAATAAGTCTTGAAGACCCCAATTCCCCCAAAAGTTTTGGATTATGATTTGGATGAGGTCTTAGAAGCCATTTATACAAATGACAAGATATATGACACACCAATCATGAACATGGAGATTGATAAGGATGAAAATGATGATATTAATTTTCGGGCAAGGTATGTGATGAGAAAAATGGAGCAATAGATTAAGAGGCCCTACAAGATGATTCCAATACCTATGAAAATATTGAGGGAGCCACCTAAGAAAGTAGATAAACAACGAGGGGAGAAGTCTACCATCCCTAAGTATAAAAAGGCACCGCCTCAGAAGCCAAGGATGGTATATTGTCATGAGCGTCAAGTGGAATATGGTTCTAATCTGAGGGATAAAAATATAAGGATGAAAAGGAAGATATATCCTCTAGTAGGGTTATCATAGGTTCAACAAAATGAAGGTCCATCCACCTCTAGCCAATCTCCTTCGACCACCAAGAAGGGGAAGAAAACATATAAGAGGAAGAGAACTTTTGTATGTCCACAACTGGAAACCATGCAGGAGGAGCCAAAATAAGAAGAAGAAGAAGAAGATGCATGTCTAACTAGAAGGACTAGGTCCTAGAAAAGGAAAGAGAAAGACACTACCAGGAAACATGAAGAGGACCCAAAAGAACAAGATAATTCGTTGGATGTCTTAGGGTCAGATGAGTTCCAAATGTCTAACTTTGAAGGTCTAGAAGGCTTTTTAGACCAAGGGCAGGATACACCAGGGTATGATATGGGAGCTCCATCCCTCTTTTAACCCCAATTGACCCTCACTCCACCTCTAGTCCAGTTCACCAATCCCTCAATAAATGTGTCTACTATAGAGGTAAGCTCAAGTTCTTCCCAAGGGCCTGAGACACAAGATATGGAGGTAGCTCAAAACGTAGCAGTAGACAAGGTTGTAGGAGAAAGTTTTGTTTCTACTCCACCACCTCACATCCCTACTCCAAAAAATTCTCTCCCACCTCTGATTTCTAATCCACCCCCTTATACTTCTACTCTCCCATCTCCCATTCCAGTTCTTCCAACACCTACTCCACCGCCATCAGTCCCTTTGCCTTTCTCCACCCCGACCCCCCAAAGGGTAGTGAGTGTAGAAGATGTATCACCCTTCAAAACCATGTTGGATGCCATGATTGGTCTTAATTCATAAGTGTTAATCAATTCATCAGAGGATGAAGGCCAGGACAAAGAGGGAGAAGGCAGAGTAGCTAAAGAGGATAAGGTAGAAGAAGACAGGGGAGAAGGAGAAATACAAGGGGAAGGAATGGATGAAGGAGAAGATGAACAAGGAAATGTGTAGGAGAAAGAGTTGGAGGAAGGAGTGGCCCCAGGATCTCAAAACTTAGCTCCTATCCTCCATATTTCCCCATAAGAGCAAGTGACTGCACCTGGTAAACCTACTTGGTTTACCAAAGAAATCCAGCTCAAAAGGAGAACTTATATAGATGAGATAGAAGGGGAAGAGATGAATGTGGCATCTGTAGGGAAAGCATTCCACCAAATAGAGATTAGTGTGCCTGCAAGGATAGAATCCTATGTCACCCAAGACACTAGGGGTCACTGGAAGGCATAGATAGAAATCCCTCCTACAATCACTTCTCAAATATCAGCCACTTTAGAAGATTACACATTCAAGGAGGTGGACTTGGGGGAACCTACTAGAGAAGGGAGAAATACATTTGAAGCCTTAGGGCTTAAGCTTGCTCTAGGGTTTATGAGTAAGGATGAGGAAACCATAAATTAATTGGCATAATAGAACAAAGCTTTGAAAAGGTACATTCATAAGGTGGTAGGTCTCATTGACCCAAACTACCCAGATGCTTCATTACAGGCCATGTTAGACAAAAGGGCTACACCAGATTTACCAGTAGGCTTAACCCGTTCCTTCATCCAAGCAGGTGCAGATTGGAGGAATGACTTTGAGTAATACGAAGAGAAAGGTATCAAGTTGGTATTTAGGCTATACATAACTATCTTTGTTGAAGATAATTTGGTGATTCATCTGGTAGAGAATGAGGGTGGTTTGGATTTTTAAGTAAGTAAATGGAAAGCTACCTTCCAAGACTTGGAAGTGATCCAGAAACAACATTTCCAAATTATCATCAAAATATATGAGGGAGAGGAACTAGACAACTTTAAGGCATGGATCAAGAAAATAGCCAAGACAAACAAGGTCTACAAAAGGTATTTGGCCTCCATAATAGGAAAACGTGAGAGAGTCATAGAATGGATAAAAGAGATGGATGTCTTTTTTATAGGGATTGGCCTTGACTTATATAGGGATCAAGACAAACATACCCTACGACCATCGAAGGAAGTGGTTCATAAATTCAGGGATATTATAGTAGGTGTTAGCACTAAGGAGGCCTTACACCAGATATTCTATTTAAAAGAAGAAATGCAGAGAATGCATGAACATGAAGAAGAGATCAAGTTCTTTGCTTCTGAATTTACTATCTTCAGAGAGAAGCAAGAACGAAGGGTCACCAAGGTGAAGAGAAAAGAGGTCAATTATGAAGAGGTCCAGGAGATAGTGCATAGGCTTAGAGCAGCCCATCTAGAGGTCTTTCCTGACCAATACCACAAAGTCCACTCAACAAGTTGGTAGGACAATTTTCACACTTAGCCAATTTTCTCCCAAGGTAAGTTTGGCCTTTCGGCCTTTTTCCCCTCCATTTTTTTGGCCTTTTGGCCTTCCAATTTTTTTAGCCTTTTCGGCCTCCCAAATATTTGGGCCTTTTCAGCCTCCCAAATATTTTGGCCTTCCTACCTCAGACAAGTCCGAACTGCAGACTCCTCCAAATATTGGTTTTAACACTAAGAAATGTTGGGGCACTAAAAAGTTTTTGAGTAGAGGTCGGGGTCTGAAAATCTGGGTGTTTCTAGTGAGATCATATTTTTGCACACCAGTTGAACTCCATATTAGATTAATGGTTAAATTGAGTTTGTTTTTGAGGTACTAAGGGTCTCCAATTAGTCCCCACCCCAAGAAGAGCCTCCAGATGCAGATTCCAAGAAGAACTCCAAGAATCAAGAAGAAGACTCCAAATTCTCAGAAGAAACCCACCTTCTTTTCTCTTTCTCTTCTTGGCGAGTTTGAACCTCCTTGCATGGGAAAACTAATTGTAAATGGATTTAAGAATCCATGCAATTTATCTAGTATCACTTAGCAGCAGTTTCCTTTTAGCAAAATTTTAGTTTTATCTTTTGTTCATTAATTTAGACTCTCTGATGCCCTAATTTTGGAATTTAGAGTTATAGATCAAAAACTCTATATATTGTAATCACAAATCAATGTAAAAGGTCAAATTCTTAATGCAATAAAGATCTATATTTGGTGCTTCATTCATGGTGTGTGAATTTTTTCTCCCTATTGTTGGTTCCTTTTTACACTGTGATTATTGAACAACAACCTTTTCACCCTTTGATGTATTTTACAGAGTAGCTAACTCTCGGTATTCAACCAAGACTTAAAAGGACCAATTAACAAGGATGCAGATCCATCCTTCTACACTTTAGGTTCTACAAAACTAAGGGGGGGACACCCTTTAATGCCCTCAAATACTCAGTAAGGCATAAATTAGTAGAGATTTCACAATGGCTTCAACACAACCGGAAGATACTAGGTGATCGGCTAATCACCCATTGAACATCAACCTTGAAGTGGAGCATGAGATTAGTACAACACCACAAATCACATAAAACCTTTGGATATGTCAAATTTTGTTTTTAAATTGTACAATAAAACCAAGATTGAACTGAAAATGCATAGGTACAGAAGATACTAATCACCAACCAGTGCTTTTTCCATGGGCAATGTCCTTTAACAAAATTCAAAAATGCAGTAATCAACTATTGTCAATGATTTTAAGCCATAGATACAATTTAGTCCAAATCATTACTACTTATAGAAATCCTCTTGTAGACAACCAAATGAAACGATGTAACATCCACAGCATTATTTAATCTTATCCTCAGAACTAGAGAATGATAACACATACATAGGTAAATCCTATGCATAGAATTAGAAAATTCAGACTTCACAAGATTGACACCAAGGAGAGATATGAACCTTGAACTTTTGTATTAAGTATGAAAAATCACACTACTGCACACAAATTTTCAATCATACAAATGCTTATTCAATAAGCTGCACAAGACCAATGAAAATATATTCTACCTTTAACAAAACTAGTACAATCAATAAGCTATATCCCTAATCTGGAACAAACTGAAATAGGAAGCTCTTGGAGTTAAGCACAACTTGAAACTCACTATGGAGGCCAAGAATTTTGGAACCCTGTAACACTGGAATAAATATTCATAAGTAGAAAGAGAAAAACCATTAGATTCATCCTCATTTCAACACCTGTCCCTTCTCCCAAATATCTTCAACTGATCTTCCTCAACTACTCAAAAATCTTATTTTATCTGTAGAAATATCTTCGTTGTTTTCCCCAAATTTAAGCTGAGTAATTTTCTCTTCATTCTATTCAAATTGATTTCATCTTGCACCAAAATGGACTACGAAAAATGAATTCCTCATTTTGAGACCTTTCTGAAAATATATGATACTTTTTATTTTGGATAAAATTTTACCCCTGAATAGACTCTTCTTCTCATGCATATTTTTTGAATAATTTATGAAATATTTGAATTTCCATTTATATACCTTTTCAATAGTTAGACTATTGAATTAAGCTTTCTATTTCATTTTAATGTTTGTGCACATATTTCATTTTATTTCTCCTTTTATCTCACCTTTATTCTCTCATTTTCCCATATTTAACCAGCTTGTGCCACTTGTCAATAAGACTTAATGGCTTAATGGTTAGATGTTGAGCACTTTACCATTAAGCCTTTAAGTCAACCATTAGATTTCTTTCAACCCGCACACCCTTTAATTCCTCCTTTTTTGAGATGAATTTATTTTAAATTTCAAATTAATCCAAGATTTAACCAGCTCTTTCCACTTGTCAATCAAACTTAATGGCTTATCCATTAGATGTCATGCATCTTCCTTTTAAGCCATTAAGTCCACCCTAAGATTATTTTCAACTTGCATACTTTTTAAATCCTTACTTGTTGAAATAAATTCAATTTAAATCTACAAATTTTACCAGATTTTACCATGTGGAATCTTCTGATTGGTCCGTAGGTCCATTAGGCGCCATGTGTCATTCTTTGATTCACTATGGAACCACCACCTCTACTCTACACTGAATCTTTCCATGTGTCTGAGGTTCCACGTGGCCCAATGGCTTAATGAATTAATGATATCTTCCTTGCAAATTTCTCATTAGGCCATTAAGTCGTCTATAGATTTTGACCACCTCAAAATTTGTGCCCAACCTACAGGTCTATAAGCCAACTCATCTGCCATGTTAGCCCTGCAGGTCTTGCCAAAATTTGAGTGTTCTATCCTCCATCATCATCAGCACAATTTTCAAGGCACTTTCCTGCACGTGCATGCATAGCCTTCTCTTTTCTCTTCACATTACGTACTGAGTCTTTTTGGTTATAAACACTTTATATCTCCATTCCACAACAAATGTGGGATTAATGTTTTTGAATATTTTAAAGCTTTATGCATTTTTTCCCCAAAATAATGGGGCCCACTGTGCACAGAATACTCCATCCAAGGGGCCCGCCAAGGAGCCGCTTGGCTTTCTTACTTATTTCACTATGCACTCAATGGAGTATATAAACATTAAAAATAAATATCACCTACTGCATGTGGGATAACTCTTTGTGCATTCTTCAACTTTTGAAAGCTTCCTCCAGATGCTGCTCACTCATGGCAATACTTTTTTGTTGGTTAAGACTTTCATTTACCTCTATAGGGTTGGGCGCCCCTTGCCATGGTTTCACTTTTTGCATTTACTTCTTTTAAAAAAAACCAAATGAATCCTCCAATGTTGTGTGCACCATGCACTCGCTGTTGGTTTTGCACTTTGTTTTTATAAAAAATCATTTAAATTATCCCCTTTACTTGGCTGGGTGTAGCATCAAATCATAGTGTTTGGCATTCGCAATGTTTTTAAATAAAAACTTTAAAATTCCTATTTCAATTGCTGGGCGCAGGCAACTGTGGTGTAGAATCATGGAATTTTAAATAAAAATCTTTTAAAAATCCTTCCTTTGCTAGGCGCACCAAACAACAAGTTTACATTTTGCATTTTTAATTTGAAAACTTTTAAAACTCTTCCCTCCCTGCTAGGTTGCGCATGCTTTGGTTTCCCTTTGTTTATTTTTTAAAGTTTTAAAAACATACTTTCCCCACCAAATATTGGGCATCTCTTTCCATTTACTTTCCATTGCAATGTTTTTTTTTTTTTTGAAAAACTTCATATTTCATCCCCATTGCTTAGCGCACCAATCTGTGGTTTTTTAAATTGTAATATTTTATGAAAAACCTTAAATCCTTCCAAGCTGGGCTGCACACTATTCTCTTCTTTGGCAGTTTGCAACTTACATTTTATTTTTTAAAAACCCAAAGAATCTTCTCTCTGCTGGTTGCACCATGTTGTGGGTTAGAATCTGTATTTTAAATGAAAAACCTTTTGAAACATCTCCCCTCTTCTGCTGCATAGCATATCTTGAGTGCTGATTTGATTTGCATTTTAAAGAAAAACATTTAAAACACCCTTTTCATGCTGGGCGCAGCATGCTTGGCAGATGGTTTGAAGAAAAACCTCAAAAACATTTCCTCCCTTTTCTATTTGATGCGCACCCTTCCATCATTTTCTTGGTTTCAATTATCTTGATTTAAACTCATAAAGGAAATGATCATTAAAATTACCCAATTTTGCCATTTTAACAATGTGCTTGATTTAAAAATGCTACGACATTGTCCAACTTTAAAAACTGACAAATCAAAAGACCAGAATCTTCATCTTGGCACATTTGTTCCAAATTCAAAATTCTTCCATACTACAAAATGAAACTCGATGAAACCCAACTTGTCAAAATATTTTAATCACCCAAGTCGCCTCTTCAGGATAATTCTAAAAATTACCCTGTCAACAACAATAAAACACATCTGGTCTTGACTTTGCAAACAAATCAAGCGACCTCCTGAAGACCCAAGCTTCTGGATATTGGAAGTATGTTATATAAAGAGCAGGAATCCAGAAGGGAAACTCATGACAATCAAATGGTCACATTTGGCAGACCTTTGAAAGTAGCCACTTGGAAATATAGAACAAGCAGACATGAGAAAAACTAATTTCTGCAGATGAAAAGCATCTGGGAAAGCATGCATACAAAATCATCAGGACCTGAGACCTTTCAAAATTGAAGTAAATTTGGTCAATAATACAAGGGAATCATTTTCTTGATATGACCAATCACAGTTTTCAAGACATAACATCACAAACAGGGCCTCCGACTAAACTGTGCAACTGATCTGTATTAAATTGTTAGAAACTGCAAACGGAATCAGATTGGAAAACTGGGAAAATAGATTCATCATGGCTTGAAAACCTTCATGGTAAAAAATTTCCATGCCTACAATATAGGGGAGAATTTAATTGTCCATTCTATTCAACCGGGTGTAAACTTGTAAGACCTCAAAGTGAGCAACTTCATAATTCTACACTTCACATTCTAGGAAACTGAATTAATTATAAATAGAATGGCCTTCCCAAACTCATCATATGAACTCATAGGAATCTGAAAATTAACATGAATCTTCTCTCATGCCTAAAACACCTCAAAACCATCCTTATATCATGAAACTCTATCAAGTCAAAGATGCAAGCACGCAAAGAAGGCCATTTTCTATAATCAGGCAATATGCAGAATGCAGATTTTAGTGAACACCTTTAAACAACTGTCTTCAAAACATATCAAATATAAATTTTGAAAGTTGTGACTCATTTCATCTACCCTATGATAGGTTTTTAAAACATGTCCCCCAATCGGTATCTCATATAAATCATCAAATCATATTTCACTTGCACTTCAAGTAGGCTTCTTCGAAAATTTTTCAAGGGTACTCACCTTGCCTTAGAGAAAATTTGAATTGGTCACTCCAAATTTGTGCCAAATTTGAGAGTGCCAATAGTGGCTCTATCTGGGGACATGTGCCCCTTGCTGTCACGTAGAGAATTCAGAATCTCTTGGTGAATCATACCACTCAAAAACTAGACTTCTTTTCAACCTTCCAAAAATCGGGTTCCTTATTGAAAACAAAAAACACCTAACACAAAACTGAAATCAAAGCGGCTTTACAACATGTACAATATTTACAAATGGCCAACAATCACCAAACTAAACTTACCACTTACCCCTATCAAAAACTTGATTCTCATTTCCATGGATTAGAGGTAAGCTAAAATTACCACTGTCATATGTTTGATCAATCATGCTGCAACTTCTTATCAGTGTATCATAGTAAACGTCATAAACATAATCATCATCCCTGAATACTTGGAAATCAACACAATACTAAAAATTTTGATTACTTTGTGACATAAAAACATCACACCCTTGACCATCACTGACAAGCTGAAAAAGAAAATATTTGAGCTCCTCTTCATGGCTGGAAACAAAATCATCATGAACACTAGTTTGCACCAAAACATAAGCTTCATTTAAAACAGTCATTTGCAAAATAGGATTAAACTCTTCTAAACAAAAATCTGATTGCATAAGACTGGATGTAGCTTTCTGACTATGATCTCCACAAGCATCCTCTAAATCTAAAAATGGATCGCCAAATAACAATTCATTTGCCATTGGAAAATCTGAAAACACACATGTAGATCTCTCTCTCTCCTTAAGGGAGTAATTAGTATTCTGATGTATACAAGAATCATCCATGCAAAACTCATCAAAATCTGAATCCATACCAACATATGAGTCATGATACTCATCATATTTAACATAATTAAATTTCTCAAAATCATATACATTTCCATCTTGCATATTGTTTGCCTCGGAAGTAGGAAAAATAAAATCAGCATAAGTTTCACACCTTTCACCCATTATCATGTTTTCATTATCAAAGCATATATCAATCAGGCATTGCAAAGTAGGGTCTACATTTGATGCATACCTCTTGAAATCAGTAGCTAGTAGTTTAGAAATTTTTTCACTACTTAGTGGGCATTGAACTTCATTTTCATTGTCTTCAATCTCATTCTTATTTCTGCTAATTCCTTTTCTATTGGGAACAAGGATTGAATTTTCTTGGTTCATGCCTTTTGGTGCAAAGGACTCATCCCAACCACTCTCATCCACATAATAACCATTCTCCTACTGATCATAAGACTCTTCCCTAAACTGGAAATAGAGGTTTGTCCTATCGTACTGATAATAAAACAAGTCTTTGAATCCAACGGAAACATCTGCAATTATATTTTCAATCACAACATCTTTCCATTCACTTACTTCACTATCAGCATCATAATCAACATTGTCATCATAACTAGAGTTAGAATCATTAGTACTTTTAGATTCACATTCTTCAAACTCATCTATCCATTTTTGAATAAGTTGAATGCCTTCTTATTTACATGATGCAAAAGAATTTGCAGATTTAGGCGTACAAATCTCTAAAAACAAATGAAGATATGACGAATCTTGAAGTTCAATCCCTTCCAGCAACTTATCATATGCATTGGAAAATTTATCATAAAGTACATGTATGGATTCTTCTTTTCTTTCTCCTACATGTCTTTTCAAAAACAAAATGGCTTCATCTTGGATTCTTTTATTAAATAGCGCAATATCCTTTTGAATCTTTTCAAGATCTGTCGGATAAGTTTCAAATCTAGGAAACATATTCCAATCTATTAAATCTGTAATCACCATAGCACTACTTACTAACAACACATTTTCTCATTCATAAAGACTTCTATCCCACTTATGCAATCATTTATTAATAGCATACTATTAATCTCTAAGTTCTATTGATGATTAGTGACCAACACTTAGTCATTCACTTAGGTAATTTTAGTTGGCTATCACTGTGGCCGAGGTAAAACTATGCAAGGCCGAGCAACATTGCTGAGCATTTTTACAGTTTGCCTAGTTACATTGCCAAGCCGAGTTACATTGCTAAGCCGAGTAGGATAAATAGATGTTAAGTACCAAGCGACATAGAAGTCAAGTGCCGAGCAGAATAGTTTTTGTATACATGTCAGGAATGATTCAAACTTTGAGGATAAGTGATCTGGCCAACTTGTATAAGCTTTTTGGGCTGACTTATGTATGCATTTAATATTCTTCTACGGAGTTAGTTATGCATTTAATTGTTTTATCCTATGCATGATCTATTGAAAACATTAATCATAATACCATCTAGGTATGGGTATTAGATATTGATCATTGATCTAGATCTTGCCATCAGACTCGAACAAGATATATTAGATTGCTTGTAATCCCTATTTTTCAAGCGTAAGGAGAGAGCAGACGAAGTATGGTGACTTCATTTTGAAGTGAAATGCAGAGAGGGTTATTTTGTTAAGAAGTAGAGATCTAGCAAAGTGACAACACAGTGAACAAAAGAGTAAAGTTATATCAGATTATGAGATCATAGAAGGTACTAGAAAGAGGAGATCCATCATCAGCATCAGAGTGCATAACAAAGGATCAATACTTGAGATATTCTAATCATTGTATCAGGTGAAAATCTCTTAACAGAGTGGTTCTAGAAGACCTTTCTTTATCCCCTAACAAAGTGCTTACTTTATTGTAAGTTGAAATCCTTTCATAGGGTAGATTGTAATGATCTTTAGCTCTTAACTGGGCAGACCTTCAACAGGGTAGATTACATTTTGTAATCAACATTTGTAGCTTTAATAGGCACACTTTATTACTGTAATAGTGGAGAATTTTGTGGGTGTCATCCCCACCCCTATTTTACCTATTTGGGTTTTTTGGTTACCAAGTTATTGTGTTATGTGTTATTTATTTCATTGTGTGGATGCTATCTGAGATTACATTAGATTCATATATGTATGAATGTGGATCATTTTATTTTAAGTGTTTAAATTTGAAGATCTAATTCACCCCCCCTCTCAGTATCTTGCTTTCCCATTATTATATTTCCAACAATTGGTATCAGAGCTTAGTTCTCTATAAAGGTCATAATTATCTTGAGAATACAGATCTTGAGATGGAGATCTACAAGATGTGTAAAGTCATTGAGAATCAAAAGATTGATATTCATCTAGCACTACAACAGCTTGAGACTATAAGAAAAGAATTAAAGAAGTCCTTGACTACAAGGAATGATTTGACCAAAATAATGAATGAAACTCATTATCAAGAAGAGGACACCACAAATCTATTTTAGAATGGAGATTCTACTAAGAGAGAAGCAACAATAGCAGATCTACTGGAAAAGAATAGTGCACTATGTGAAGAAGTTAGAAACTTAAAAAGGAACAAGAAACCCAATCAATAATAATGTGTGAAGTTGTTGAATAGAAAAAGAAAGACGAAGATGAAAAGGCTATGGAAGAAGAAGATAAAAGAATTATGACTACCAGACTTGATGAAAGAACACATGATGTACAAACTATGGCAGTAAATCAAGTAAACATGGAAAATCAACTACTACTTATGAATCAGGAGATCAATAGGAAAGACTTGGAGATTGTAAATCTTAGATCTGATAATAGTCAATTGAAAGATGAATTGAGATCTGAGAAAGAACTTAATAATAGAGTGAATGATCTAAGTGCAGCTATGAGCTACTTTGAACAACTGGTGGAAGCATCAAGAAGATCTAAAGATTCATCTAGATTAGGTCACACTAAAGATGGAGAATCATTTAAGATAGGTGAAAGAAGGCATACAAATTCAAGAAATAACAAACCTATTTGCCACCACTATGGGAAACCAGGTCATATAGCAAACATTTGTCGAAGCAAGAATGGTAAGTCCAATCTGAAAACTAACTTTAATGGTTACTTCTTTAACTGTAATAAGTTTGGAAATCAAGCACGTGAATGTAAGATAGAGGCAAGAAAAACACCTAGACTCAATGGAAATTGCTATAACTGTCACAATATCGTCATAGAGCATAAGATTTCAGATCTAAAGGTAAACAACAGTAGACATCAAAGGTATAAGAGAAATCACTAAGAAAAGGCAATACTTACAATTGGTATTACAATACATGGCATATTTTTCATTACTGTGGTGAGTATGGACATGTTCCAGAAAACTACATAAGGACACATTTCAGAGGAAAATCTAAAAGTTGGATGAATGGAAGCCTAGTTTGTCACAGTTGTCTAAAAATTGGTCATACAAGGAAAGATTGTAAGACTAGGGTACCTGCTCCTACTGTTGAGAAAATTAGAGCACAGATGAACAAGACATGGGTCAAGAAGTCTGAACCATGCAGAAATGAAGCTTGTGAAGCTGAGGTCACCCAATCCAATGGATCAGGTGATCATATCATCTCCAACTAAGAAAAATAGGTATGTAAGGAACTGTATCTAAAACTCTTATCTTACATTAGTTCCTAACATGAAATGTACAAAAGTCCATATTTGCATATGTTAAGATGCACCAAGACATATTTTGAAGACAAATGTCAAGTTGAGCCAATTGCACTATAGGTACCGAGCACCAATCATGGACACTAAGGCCGAGTTCTTTAGTGAGTGCCAAGTAAGTTTTATGATGGCCGAGCTCAGTAAGCTGAGTGGGATACAAGTTGTGTTAAAGCCAAGGACAACTCGCTTGCACTAACTCAATGGGCAGAACATTCATTTCTTACCTACCTTGACCTTTCCAAGTCTATAAAGGATGAATAGTTGACACTTCATTTTTACCTTGCAATTTTCACTATTTATGGAGAAATTGAAGTAATTTGCAAAATTGATCTTAATGAAGTTAGCATCAAAGATTTCATCAGCGTGCCATGAACAATCCTAAGGTGAACAGTGTGAAGAGCTACTTGTCAAGGTACTCTATTCTTCATCTTTCAAACCCTAATTTCAAGATTATGGCTGCAAGTTCTTCCACACTAGCTAAGGATATGGAGGGAGAACAACAACAAATTTAGTTAGTATAGAGTGATGAATGTGAACCTCTCAACTTTCGATCCATTCCTGAAAGTGTGATTCAAAGTGATTTAACAGGAGCCCTCTCATCCATTCCACCCAAGGTACTTATGATCCATGATGTTCAATCATGTTATATGGTTAAGATTGGTGAAGTAGGTGACAGTGAATTATGGAAATCATATATCAAACTGTGTGTCAATGGAGTTTTGAAGGCAGAATTCAAACATTTAGCTGACAAAGGGTTAACTCGTGCCCTAGATTTTCCACAAGGTTTCAAAGATGAATGGATTAAGGTTATCCTTAGCTGAGTTTATGACATGTGTATGTGGTTGGATAATGGACCAGTCAAGATCACAAAAATAATGATTCATTGAGTGACTGGATATCCTATAGTGAATAGAAAATGGACAATGAGAGATAATAGGAAAGAAGAAATTACACTGAACACTGGAGCCATATGGAACAATAGAGGTATGACTATCTTTACAATTAAAGACCTAGAACTTGATTTTGGAGTAAGAGTAATAGCACATAAGTTCTATCAGTCGAGTAGATTGGATAGTGTTCCATGTACAGCTATTGATCAGGCATGGAAAATTGTTAAGAAGAATCATACATATGATCTTGCTGAGCTACAACAGACATAATTAGCCAAGAACCTAGCATCAATAAGAAAGGATAGAATCTCATCATGTAAGTTTGGTTCCTTACTAGTCTGTATATTTTTATACATTCAGGATACATTTCCTACATTGGGAAATATTATTTGGAAAAAGGATAGACCCATAAAAGTTTAGATTAGTGAATGTATTGAGAAACTAGGAAGTAATTTCAATAGCTTTATGGGGAGCTATTTTGTAGAATTCAAGAAGAGAATGAGATTAAGGACTAGAATTCCTAAGTCACTAGTGTAGAAGCACTATGAAGAAATATGTTTTCTAGTTGATACATATAGCACTTATATCTAGGCAGTGACACCTAGGATAACATTCTTAGAACCATTTCCATATGAAATTAACATTAATGAAGCATCAGCTGCCATAATTGCACTCCTAGCTAAGGTAATTGATACTATAGCAGAGAGATTTCAAAATTTTGATGAAGCTAAACCTAAAATTTCTAGAAGCTTGAATGAGGGAACTATGGAGAGGAAAGAAAGAAGATTGTGAAAAATCTGAAGAAAATGGTTGGTTTAGGTAGTGATGAAGAACCTGAGGATGCACCTTTAGGCCTAACCACTAGACAAGGTGAGGATATTTCTACAAAGGAGGAAGTGAGTGCATCAAAAGAAGTCACTAAGAAAGCTAAGGGAAAAAGACTACCAACTGTCATAGTAACCAAGCCGAGCAAAGCTAAACCTAAGGTTACACCTCCTACAGCTAATCATCCAAGGACTAGAGAATCTACTATTACTTCTCCAACAAAAGTACAAACAAAAGTGTATGGTAAGAGGAAATTTGCAGAAAGTAGTTCTGGAAAGGAATCTAAGGTTGCTCCTAAGGCTGAGCTGAGTAAGCCAGCAAAGACACCAAGAAGGAGATTAAATTTGGGGACAAATAGTGATGAGGAAAAGACAAAAACTGATGAACCCAACAACATACCTACACCACAATTCAAGAAACCAACAAGTATTGATGAGGTATGTGACACTTCGAGGAATTCAGTAGGATTAGCAACTTTTAAGTTCATTAAGTATGAGAAATTGAATAATGTGGATAGGCACAAAGTTTAGGAAGCACACTTGGACATGATGAGTACTTTCAAATTAACTCCTACAGAGATAGGAAATCATATGCCAAATGAACTATATGATTTTCTATCAAGAAAATGGGAATTTGCACTTGCCACAGAGCGACAAATCAGGGAAGGAACTCTAGCCCAAGTAATACCTAAGTTAACTTCAAAACAAAGAGCCAAATTCATTAAGGATTATGAGAATAGGTTTGTTCCTAAACTCAGAGGCTATGTTGTTCTGAAAAATGATATTGAAGGTGTAGTATAGCAAAGCACAAGGATGTGGAAGGAAATATTTGGACTGGCCATTCCAAAAGATAAGAAATCTGGTGAGGGGACATCTGAGCAAAAGACAAAAGAAGTTGAAGTGTAGACTATCCCTGAGCCACAGATAACTCAAGATCAAATTTCCATAGAATAGGACAAAACCAAAGGTGCATTAGACTCAACTACTTCTGTTGATCTGACTGTAGACATTCCTATGGATTTTATAGTTGATGATCCAAGCAATTTGAATGTCGAGGAACAAGATATGCCGAGTAGTAAATACATTGATTCGCCTATTAAGGCAACTGATACTAAAGAAGGAAAGACCACAACATCTGATGAGATAATTGAAGTTGTAAATGATTAGAAAAGTGAAGAGAAGCATCAAGAAAATGAACAAGAGGTAACTTCATAGAATCCACCTATTTTAGAGGTTGTGAAAATAGTTTTAGATAGTGGATTAGTGATAACAGATACTGTTGATAAGCCTAAAGAAGAAGAGGCAATGCAAGTGTTGTTTGACCTACCACACTCTGCATCATCCACTCCCACTGGTCCTAAAACTGGGAGTATGCCAAACCCCCAGACAATATTAATAGAATTAAAAGAGGCAATGGACATTGACACTATCAAAGGGAAAGATATTATGTTGTCAAGCATAATTTCTCCAGAGTTGAAGAAAAAGAAAATTCTGAAGAAGTCTCAAATTCTAGATGTAACATTAGATGAAGTCATTGTGATTCCACAATGGGATCCCAATGAGTTATCTTTTGAACAAATAGGGACTCTTCAAGAATTACTTAAGAGGAAGAAGAGACAAGAAGAGATGAAGATAGAACCAAAGAAAAAGTAGGTGTTGCATAACATCAAAGACATATTTGCAAAGGCTTTTGACTTAGAGGATGAAATGCCTCAAGCTCCAATTATTGATTAGCTAGTCAATATTGTACAGAAGGTAACTAATGAGGACATAGAGAGCAATGAAAAGCTTATACAATGGTCTAGGAGAAGATTTGAGATCAAAGTTCTAGATAAATCTCAGAAGAGATTGCAACAAAATAGGTTGAACTTTCTATTCTTGTAGAAACTCTAGAAAAAGTTACAGCCAATGTTTATTCTTTGTACAAAAAATTATCTGATGTTGAATTTTTCACAAAGGATAATCTACAGCTTATTGAGAAGCTAAAGTTAGATTTGAGATCAATTGGCACTACTTTGGGTAAGGATACTACTTCTAGTTCTTTACATCTTACTAAGTTGATAAATGCACAACGGAGAACAGTTGAGCTTATGGCTAAAGATCATCGAATAAGGGCCAAATTGATAACTATTCAGACAAGCTTGTTGCCTCACTTGGAGGTAATACAGAAGGAACTTTCAATTGCAAAGGAGTTATCACAGAGCAATGCAAATCTATCAACTGTAGAAAGTTTAGTGAGTCTAGCTGCTGAGCTAGAAATCAAATTGGAAGTTATGAAGATTGCTAAGGAAAGCTGGGATACTACATTTGAATCCACCCTACAGCTACATAAGCAATTTTTGGATAAGTATAACTTAACCCCACCAGCAATCAATGACAAAAATAAGGGGGAAGCTGGTAAGGAAATTGTTAAGGATACAACATGATACATCAGTACAAAATAGGTACACTTGTATATAATTTTTGAAGGCATGTAAACTTTTTGTATGGATTATTTTCGAGTATATTCCTAGGGGGAGTACTTAGTATACTTAGGCAATATTTTGATGAAATGAATGAAAGTAATGATAAGTGTTTTTGCCACTAATATCAAAGAGGGAGATTGTTAATCTCTAAGTTCTGTTGATGATTAGTGACCAACACTTAGTCATTCACTTAGGCAGTTTTAGTTGGCTATCACTATGGCTGAGCTAAAACTATGCAAGACCGAGCAACATTTCTGAGTAGTTTTCAGTTTTCCTAGTTACATTGCCGAGCTGAGTTATATTGTCAAGCCGAGTAGGATACAGAGATGTTAAGCGTCGAGAAATAAAGAAGTCAAGTGCTGAGAATAATTGTTTTTGTATACATGTCAGGAATGATTCAAACTTTGAGGATAAGTGATCTGGATGACTTGTATAAGCTTTTTGGGCTGACTTATGTATGCATTTAATATTCTTCTACAGAGTTAGTTATGTATTTGATTGTTTTATCCTATGCATGATCTATTGAAAACATTAATTATAATACCATCTAGGTATGGGTATTAGATCTTGATCATTGATCTAAATCTCGTCATCAGACTCAAACAAGATTTATTAGATTGCTTCTAAACCTTATTTTGCAAGCGTAAGGAGAGAGCAGACGAAGTATGGTGACTACATTTTGAAGTGAAATGCACAGAGGGTTATTTTGTTAAGAAGCAGAGATCTAGAAAAGTGACAACAAAGTGAACAGTAGAGTAAAGTTATATCAGATTATGAGATCATAGAAGGTACTGGAAAGAGGAGATATGTCATCAGCATTAGAGTGCATAATGAAGGATCAATACTTGAGACATTCTGATCATTGTATCAAGTGAAAATATCTTAACAAAGTGGTTCTAGCATACCTTTCTTTATCTCCTAATAGAGTGCTTACTTTATTCTAAGTTGAAATCTTTTCATAGGGTAGATTGTAATGATCTTTAGCTCTTAATTGGGCAGACCTTTAACAGGGTAGATTACATTTTGTAATCAACATTTGTAGCTTTAACAGGCACACTTTATTACTATAGTAGTGGAGAATTTTGCGGGTGTCATCCCCACCCCAGTTTTACCTATTTGAGTTTCTGGGTTACCAAGTTATTGTGTTATGGGTTATTTATTTCATTGTGTGGATGCTATCTGAGATTACATTAGTTTCATATATGTATGAATGTGGATCAGTTTATTTTAAGTGTTTAAATTTGAAGATCTGATTCACCCCCCCTCTCAGTATCTTGCTTTCCTATTATTGTATTTCCAACACATACTTCTGATTTTGATGATAGAGATTGTAAACAAGAAGTGTGGGAAACTTAAAAATTCACTTTCCTTTTCTCTAGTGACTTCTTCACCTAGTAAGGAAACAAATCATTTCATAAAAATTTGAGGAATACCTAGGTAAATTATTTTGTTACTATCCTTTTGAATTTCTCTTTTATTTTCTCATCCACCACTGAATCTTTTGAGCATCTACTAGATCCTTGCTGTAAGTGTTCCCAACTGATCATCAATTTTCTTTCATCTAAGTGCATAGTGGTGCAAAGTTCTTTCAGAGTCACCACTACTACTGTGAGAATGTATAGAACTTTAATATAACAAGGACAAGTTGGGTTTCAACAAAGATAGTAGACTTTCAGCAAATTAATAGGATTTGACACATTTCTTTACCAAGAAGATATTCAGAATCTCTTTTAACAACAATAACCAGGCTGGTAAATATGATCTAAAGGACATTCATATTTACAAAGATTTATAACTATATCCTTAAATGGATATGGAAGATGACTGGATTTATAAACAAATAGGCCATGAGTCTAGCTCAACTTGATAAACCTGAATTATTTACTACAAATTAATTCAATTCCCCATTAGAGTCACCATTTTTTTGGTTCCTTTTTACGCTATGATTATTGAACAACAACCCTTTCACCCTTTGATGTATTTTATAGAGTAGCCAACTC
>MU224448.1:889872-906874 GCA_018584345.1 Thuja plicata
ATAGTGCATATCTATTCTCAGGAGGTTGTAGCCTTCTTTCTCATTGAGCAGTGAGCTCTTGGACAGTGAGTCCTCACCCCTAATAGGGTTATTTGTAAAAGACTCCTAATAGGGTCAGGCCCTTAACGAGGTCATTGTACTTGCATTGTAAAGACTCCTCCTAATAGGGCAAAGGAACTTTAACAGGTTCATTATACTAGTGCATATTTGTGGGTACTAATTCCCACCGGGGTTTTCCTCTAATCAAGGTTTCCCATTATAATCATATTATGTGTTATGTGATCTTGTGTTAAGCTTCAAGTGTTATATAAATAATTTATGTTTAAAGTTGATGAAATAGAATAATTAGTTAAACACTGATTCACCCCCCCCCCCCTCTAAGTGTTTCCAACAATTTGTATTAGAGCTCTGGTCCTCTGAAATAAATTTTAACCACTTGAGGAGATCATGGACTCAGTAGAAGTAAAACATCTGAAAAAGAATCTTGAAGAAGCCCTTGAATATCTAGAAAGATCTAAGAAATAAAATGAAGAACTAAAACTAAAGGTTGATGGCTCTCAAATGCTTATCAAGAAACTAAGGAAAGATCTGAAAGATTGCTCTACCAATGATTTGGGAAAAATGGTAAAGAAATTGAATGAAGAGAACATTTATTTAAAGGATAAAATAGAAGAATTGAATGATCAATTAACTAATAGCCTGATATATATTGAAGAGAAGAAAAAATAAAATAAACAGTTAGATGAAGAACTCATGCAAGATAATATGAAAATATTGGAGCTAGAAAACATCAAGAATAAAATTGAATCTGAATTATCAGGAGCAAAAGACAAGATTGATAAACTTCACACAAGTTCTAACTTAATTCAATCATAGCTTTATGCACAAAAACTAAAAGGTGACACCACTGGTATGGGATACAGTATAGCTCAAATTGAGATCAATTCATTACAAGAAAGAAAGAAAGAATCTATAGAAGAAAAGAAAACTATGAATCATGAAGAGACTAAAATAGAGCACAAATAAGTCAACCATACTTGCTATGCCTATAACAAATAGGTTCACTTGGCAAGAGATTGTAAGGATGTAAGACCCTTCAATGGCTACTGTTACTCTTGTAAGAAGTTTGGTCATAAGGATATTCATTGTAGGACAATTCAAAGAAATCAGTCACAACTAAGAAATCAGACTCAATACAATCAGAGAAACCAACCTCAAAGAAACTTATAGAGTATTACATGTTAGATATGTAATTACATTGGACACACATCTAAGAATTGTAGCATGATGAATAACAACATCAAACCTCCTATCATTTGTCACTCGTGTGGAAAAGTTGGACACATCTCAAGACTTTGCAGATCAAGAACAAAAGGACAAGAGAATCCTAAGAAGTCTTTGTTTGAGGAATCGGGAGAAGTTAAGTTTGTGGAAGCTAAAGCTAACTCAAATAAAATATGGGTTGAAGTAAAGAAGGATAATGAAGAGAACAAGGTAGTAGATGCATCCTTAGTGGACACACCTTCTACCTTTGGATAGTTGACCCTAATGGTCTTGGGGGGAGCTATTCTAGCTCTGAACCCCTGTGTGGCTGGTATACTCACCTCTGAGTATGCATCTTTGGATTCATGTTAGTGATAACAAAAGAATGGAGTATTCATTCATGCATTGTCTATACTTCATTTTGAATAAAGTTTGAAAGTCTCAGTAAAAGAACTTATGACATTAAATGCGGAAAAACTTTATATAAATCACTAGATTGATTGATTACTCTCATTGTTTACATCTAAGATCATAAAACCTATAGAGAACACAGGAGCACTAAGCATCAAAGAAATCAAAGGTATCGATTTGATCAGTTGGTGAATGGATTTTATGTTGAAATGGAACCCTAGCAGTCATGTCATTTTGAATTTCTATAAAACCCTACTTAATCAAGTGGCAAGTAAGTATGGCAACCCCTGTTGTATTTGACATTGCTAAAAGGAAGATATTTGTCTTTAAGAAGCATCCATTCAAGTCTATATTAGATGATGTTGAAGGAGTATTCTCTAAAAATATGTTAGGAGTCATGCACATGGAAGACATTCACACGTACATCTACTGTAAGAAGGAAATAGTTAGAGACAACAGCATAGCTACTCTTATGGGTTCAATGATGAAACTAGACTACTCATTCAAGGATGAATACATGCATCTCACTAATAACTCTATCTTTGAGTATTCCAACATGCATGAGTTCTATGAGCTAGAGTGGGTGAAGATATTACTGAGTAGGATACATGATGACCCATACTAGATTGGTTAGGTTCATGTCCACATCACTGTAGGCCTAATCCATGAATTGACTAAACTTCCTAAGACTAGACCATTTCTTCCTACTGGAAAGGATGTTAAGAAGTAGGCTGAACAATTTTTCTTATCTAGAAGTGATAGGCGCGGTATGAAAGTTGATCCTATTAAGGAGGATGGTATCAAACTACTCACTATGATACTTGGATACAAGTTTCAGTAGGCAAGAAAACTAAATAGTGTGTCTACAGCAATAGTTTTAGCAGCAATAAGGATAGTGAAAGATAACACTCAGTATAATCTTTGTGAAATATTATGTGCATATCTGATTGAGAACATCAAGGTTATTAAGCATGACAAAAGAAAGATATTCAATTTTAGCTCTTTGATCATCTATCTTTACTTCCACATTGTTGGTAAAGTTGCAAATCTTTACCTAGATAGAAGTAAACCTACTATGACTCAGATATCACTAAAAGCTACATCAAAGAGTAGTGCAAAAGATACCATGGATATGGATGTCAAAACATTCAGGATCAAGATGCAAAAGAGGTTTAGGCTACCTGAGAAGATAGTTGAGAAATACAAAGAAACCATATGCTTCATGGTGAAAACTGATTGTACTTGCATGGAGGAAGTTGAGCCTAGAACAAAATGGATTCACCCTCTTGGTTATGAAGTTGAAGAACATGTTCTGGAAGGTTATGCACAAGTCCTTCTATCTGCACCCAAGGATCCCAATGAACCTAGATGGGGTACTTACAGATAAAAGACAAATCAAGTTGATTTTGTCTTATACAGTGCTGATAACAAAAGGAAGGCATCAAGGATTACCTCAAATATCTTAAAAGTTCATGGTGTTACACAAGAAGACCTAGAAAGAGCTAGGGATTCTAAGATTACCAAAGAACTTGAGAAAACTCCCACAGAAGTGAAAATGGAAAAGACTAATGATATACCTAAAAAGAAAAATAAGAAATCAAATGTAGACACATCTGCGCCATCAACCACCATTGATCTAGAATCTTCTCCACCTTCTATACCTAGCAAGCTAACTAGAAGGAAGAAGCAAGTCCCTACAAGTCATCCATCCTCAAGAACTACAAGGAGCAAGGTAAAGAACACACAAGCCCCTCCCATGGTAGGATTTAGACCTAGTCTAACTGTTCTAAAGAACATAATTGTTAATGAAGGAAGACTAGAATCTCTCAAGAATGTATATGACAAATATCAAGAGATAGACAAATCAAAGATTCATTCTATGATCATCTCTCACATGATTAAGTTCAAAAGGACAGTATTGGAACTCAAAATAGTCATACCAGACAAGGTATGGAACATACTTGATATATTAAAGAGGAAAGAAATTGAAGAGGATATGAGGATAAGAGAAGAAACATTGGATATTCTTCTCTCGGTATGTTCGCATGATGAGAAAGCCATTCTATTGGATTTAGTAAAGCCGCACCTAAGAACCAAAACAAGAGTTCTCCATATCATGAATAAGGTGTATGATCTGGTTGGTGAAGAGACTCAGAAAGAATTTGAGCAGGTATTTCTGGATAGATATATGTATCCATCAACGACGCCTACAGAAAAGGTAACTCGAGTTCCTCCCAAACAGGTTATAGAACTAGTGATTCAGAATGCACCTAAGACAGGTCCATAGGTTTTAGCACCCTCAATTCCAATAACTTCTAATACATCAAAAGATTTAGGAGATACTATAGTGATTGATGGTATCAAGATATCCATAACCGCTTCTGATAATGATATGGACAAAGTTGAAAAAGCATTTGTAAGCACTAAGGAGAGAAAGGAGGTATGCACTGATAACACATCTTTACAACAAGATGAAGATCCCTCCAAAGATTCAAAAAAATTGAATAAATAGGAAGATAATCAAAATAATGAGACACTAGTCATGGAGATCCTAGTAAAAGGTGAATGCATGGATACTAGTCAAAATACTATATTAACACCATCCATTCAACCACCAAACTCATTGTTGTCAAGTTTAACTCCTGACTCAGCAAGTCTGGATGCATGGGGAGAAGAAGACTTGATCAAGATCAGTGTCCTAGCCATGGAAAAATCCAAAGAGAAACAATTCATGAGAAACCCTCTCTTTTTGTAATTAGTGAACTTTCTGAATGACCTAGTGCCTGCGGACAAGAAAGTAGCTAAAATTTAGTCAGTTGATGATGTAGACAACATTCTAACAAGCTTCAAAGCACATTTTACAAGATTAGTAGACTTAGCTACTAGAATTGTAGAAGATGAGTACAAAAAGGAAAGATTGAATGAACTGGTAAAGAAGTTTCCTTAGATTTAAAGTCATTAAAGATTGGTCGGTCTATGTTGAAAGAACTTGTAGTCAAAGGTAGAAATATAGTAGCAAATTGTATGGACAGAGTGAAATTCACCTCAAAACATATCAAAAAGATAGAAGAGGCATATATCTTGGTTGACAGTGTTAGAAAATCAGTTGAAACATCCACGCAAGACATGAACATCTACAACAATATCTATCAAGGTCAGTTGGACAAGATAGAAAAAGCTAAAATGGAGACCAGTAAGATAAGGATCAGGCAGACTCAACTGAGAAATGCACTAGTGCCCTCCTTAGCAGTTCTGGATGAGAATATTAAATAGATTGATGCAACCATTGCTACCTATGATCAAGGACCAAGCCTAGATTTGACAAATATGGAAAAGCTTACATATTCCTTATGTGTCCATCTACAAATAATTGATGCACTAAAGGCATTCTGGCAGAAAGAGATGAAGAATCTGCAGATAACATATCCAGATGTATATATGGAGTAAGTATCTAGAGACTTACACTTTTGAAACCTTTGTCATTAATGTCAAAGGGGGATTAATATATTCAAGGAATATGAGTATGTATGAGGATTAGTGTATATATTATGATATAGTATATGTTAAAGGAAGATAACATACAGTTTTTGGTGTCAGTCAATTTTGAGTAACTTGGCCACATTCCTTTGTTGCCATTAATGACAAAGGGGGAGATTGTTGGAAACTTGACTCCCAAGGAGTATATGAATTATTTTGTGTTGTCATTATGGAAACAAAGTCATATATATGAAGTTTTGACAGAAAAATATGTAGTGAATTTTTTTTTTTTGATGGAGGGTTTAGGAACCCGATACAGGCCCACACGTGCCTCTTTAGCTTAGAGCCAAGGACTAAGGGCATCCACGCTACCAAATTTGCCTGGGGCATGATCCCAGCCTCATCCCTTATGATTTTGGGCCTTGCACTTGGCAAGACTTGATCCTTGGTGGGCTCTTTGTGAGCCATTTAACTTCACCAGTAGACCAAGGGCCCATTGACATGTAGTGAAAATTGACTAAGTGTAGGAGATAGAATAGAATAGTAACTTGCAATCGATCAGAGCATCAATGCACGTGCGTATAATCACATCAGGATATGTGCATTCATACTTAAGCTCTAAGGTATGTTTTTATTCTTACCCTATACATGCATGGTACGGAATGTCAGCATAGACAAGTTACAGAAAGAACAAGTACACTAGCAGTTTAGAATACAAAGTATGAAGTGAACTTCAAGTTTTTGATTAGCGTGTAATATTTTTTTGTAAAAGCCAAGTGCCTATTGTAATAAGTTTGTAATCATGTATTAAAAATTGTTGTAAACATGCTTAAGACAATTTGTTTGGAAGTGTTGTGAATGTTGTTTTTGGGACGACTAAGGTCTTGTTTATAGTTGCGTCTATTCAAGAATAAACATATATATATGCAATGTAAAGATATATTTGTAGTGTCAAAGAAATATGCAGAGCAGATTAGTATAAAGATGTCAGCATGAGATAGAGCCCTTAAAGAAGATAAGAGCATAAGCGCATAACCAGAACTGATCAGACATCTGTGTCATATATAGCACTTCACTTTTGGATATAGTGTATATCTATTCTCAGGAGGTTGTAGCCTTCTTTCTCATTGAGAAGTGAGCTCTTGGATAGTGAATCCTCACCTCTAACATGGTTATTTGTAAAAGACTCCTAACAAGGTCACGCCCTTAACCAGGTCATTGTACTTGCATTGGAAAGAATGCTCCTAACAGGGAAAAGGAACTTTAATAGGTTCATTATACTAGTGCATATTTGTGGGTACTAATTCCCACCAGGGTTTTCCTCTAATCAAGGTTTCCACGTAATCATATTATGTGTTATGTGATCTTGCCTTAAACTTCAAGTGTTATATAAATGATTTATGTTTAAAGTTGATGAAATAGAATGATTAGTTAAACACTGATGCATCCCCCCCTCTCAATGTTTCCAACACTTCCTGCACGCGCTTGCATAGCCTTCTCTTTGCTCTTCACATTACCTACTGATTCTTTTTAGTTATAAACACTTTATATCTCCATTCCACAATGAATGTGGGATTAATGTTTTTGAATATTTTAAAGCTTTTTGCATTTTTTCTCCAAACTAATGGGGCCCACCACGCACAAAATAATCTATCCAAGGGGCCCGCCAAGGAGCCTCTTATTGGATTTCTTACTTATTTCATTATGCAATCAAGGGAGTATATAAACATTAAAAATAAATATCACCTACTGCATGTGGGATACTTCTCTATGCATTCTTCAACTTTTGAAAGCTTCCTCCAGATGTTGCTCACTCATGGTAATGTATTTTTGCTAGTTAAGACTTTCATTTACCTCCATAGGGCTGGGCACCCCTTGCCATGGTTTCATTTTTTGCATTTACTTCTTTTAAAAAACACCAAATGAATCCTCCAATGTTGGGTGCACCATGCACTCGCTATTGGTTTTGCACTTTGTTCTTATAAAAATCATTTAAATCTCCTCCATAGGTTGGTGCGTAGCTTCCTTGTGGTATGGAATTGTTTGGTGTATTGTTGTGTTTTGTTTAAAGCATTAAAATTATCCCCTTTACTTGGCTGGGTGTAGGATCAAATCATAGTGTTTGGCATTTGCAATGTTTTTAAATAAAAACTTTAAAATTCCTATTTCAATTGATGGGTGCAGGCAACTGTGGTGTAGAATCATGGAATTTAAAAAAAAAATATTTTAAAACTCCTTCCTTTGCTGGGTGCACCAAACAGCAGGTTTACATTTTGCATTTTTAATTTGAAAACTTTTAAAACTCTTCCCTCCCTGATGGGTTGCCATGCTTTCATTTCCCTTTGCTGATTTTTTAAAGTTTTAAAAACATACTTTCCCCACCAAATATTGGGCATCTCTTTCCATTTACTTTCCATTGCAATGTTTTTTTTTTGAAAAACTTTATATTTCATCTCCATTGCTTAGCGCACCAATCTGTGGTTTTTAAATTGCAATATTTTATAAAAAACCTTAAATCCTTCCAAGCTGGGCTACACACTATTCTCTTCTTTGGCAGTTTGCAATTTACATTTTATTTTTAAAAAACCCAAAGAATCTTCTCTCTGCTGGTCGCACCATGTTGTGGGTTGGAATCTATATTTTAAATGAAAAACCTTTTAAAACATCTCCCCTATGCTGTTGCGTAGTATATCTTGGCTGCTGATTTGATTTGCATTTTAAATAAAAACATTTAAGACACCCTTTTCATGTTGGGTGCAACATGCTTGGCAGATGGTTTGAAGAAAATCCTCAAAAATGTTTCTTGCCTTTGTTTTTTGGTGCGCACCCTTCCATCATTTTCTTGGTTTCAATTATCTTGATTTAAACTCATAAAGGAAATGATCCTTAAAATTACCCAATTTTTCCATTTTAACAATGTGCTTGATTTAAAAATACTACTACATTGGCCAACTTTAAAAACTGACCAAACCAAAAGACCAAAATCTTCATCTTGGCACATTTGTTCCAAAGTCAAGATTCTTCCATACTGCAAAATGACACCTGATGAAACCCAACATGTCAAAATATTTTAATCACCCAAGTTGCCTCTTTAGGATAATTCTGCAAAATTACCCTGTCCAAAACAATAAAACACATCTAGACTTGACTTTGTAAAAAAATCAAGCGACCTCCTGAAGACTTGAGCTTTTGGATATTAGAAGTATGTTATATGGAGAGCATGAATCCAGAAGGGAAACTCATGACTGTCAAATGGTCACATTTGGCAGACCTTTGAAAGTAGCTACTTTGAAATACAAAACAAGAAGACGAGAAAAACTTATTTCTACAGATGAAAAGCATCTGGAGTGTGCATACGAAACCCTCAGGACCTGAGACCTTGCAAACTTGAAGTAAATTTGGGATAAAATATATGGGCATCATTATCTTGATATTACCAATCACATTTTTCAAGACATAACATCATGAACAGGGCCTCCGAGTAAACTGTGAAACTGATCTACATTAAATTGTTAGAAACTGTAAACGGAATCGGATTGGAAAACTGGGTAGATGGATTCATCATGGCTTGAAAACCTTCATGGTAGAAAATTTTGATGCCTAAAATATATGGGATCATTTAATTTTACATTCCAGTCAACCGGGTGTAAACTTGCAAGAACTCAAAGTCAGCAACTTCATAATTTTGCACTTCACATTCTGGGAAACTGAATTAATTGTAAACAGAATGGCCTTCCCAAACTCATCATATGAACTCATAGGAATATTAAAATGAACATGAATCTTCTCTCTCATTCCTAAAACAACTTAGAACCATCCTTATATCATGAAACTCTATCATGTCAAAGGTGTAAGCATGCAAAGTAGGCCATTTTCTATAATCAGGCAATATGCAGAATGCAGATTTAAGTGAACACCTTAAAACAACTGTGTCCAAAACATATCAAATCTGAATTCTGAAAGCTTTGACTCATTTCATCTACCATATGATAGTTTTTTTAACATGTTCCCCAATCGTTATCTCATATAAATCATCAAATCATATTTCACTTGCACTTCAATTAGGCTTCTTCAAAAAGTTTTTAGGGGAATTCACCTTGCCTTAGAGAAAATTTTGAATTGGTCACTCAAAATTTGTGCCAAATTTGAGAGTGCCAATACCAATGAGAAATTATTGAATGTGTTCTTGCATTATTCATTATTTTTAAAGAGCCTCTTGTTTATTGTGCTTCAAATTTTCTTTTCTTTAGTTAGAGTTTGGTGTTGTTTTCTTACCTTGTTGTGATGAATGAGTGGAATAGATCATCTTTGGGCTTAATGATAAATCCATCTTGTGGGTGTGCATATATTTTTGGCTTCATAATTTGATAAATTTTGAATATCTGGCATGAGTGAATACATCTTCTCTCCAAACGCTTTCATCTGTGGGGTAGTGAATTGTGAGTTTGTCTGATTTATGCTTCGTGGGTTTGTTCCAAATCTCCCCATCATTCAATTCACAAGCAAGAGTTTACAATAGTTTATGTCCATAGGATTTTATTTTCATCCATTTGTTTCATTTCTCATTACTATACTCTCTATTCCATCCTATCTTCAATTCTAAAAATCAACATCTTGTAAAATAAAAAATTGGATTTTATTTACAACACCCATGTATGTTAAAATGGAAAATACCAAAAAGAACTAAAGTGTTTTTCAGTTTTATGTCTTGAACATACCAACAAAGGCCTCCTTGTGAACAAACATATTTATCTTCAACTAAGTAACCAAGTAGGTTGTGACCCGACCCCGGGGAACCTTGGAAATAGCTCTGTTATTCTTTCAAGAGAGGAAATCGAATCTCAAGATCCTAGCGAGTTGGCTTGTGCTAAAACTATTGGCAAGTTTACTTCCTGAAGAAGCATGACTTATTTTTCGTTGTCAATCATGGAAAAAAATTCATACTAAGTTTCTGTCAAAGATAACTTAGAAGATAAAATGACTAAGTACAGAAAATAGGATAGACAAAGAGATATAGAGATCAGCACATCAGCGCATGTGTTAGAGATCACACCAGAACATGCATTCTTAGATATATACTCTATGGTGTATATACATGCTAGATCCAAATGTGCAGAGTATGGAACATCAGTATGGAAAAGTTACAGATAGATTAGTAGACCTGTTGTCCAGGAAATAGAGCATGGAAGCCGACTACAATTTCGATCAGCATGTATGATTTTATAATGTAATGGCTAAGCACCTTTAGTTATAAGTTTGTAATAATGTAATTAATGTTATAGTAAACATGCTTGGGCTGAATTGTTTGGAAGCGTTATGTATTTTTGTTTTAGGGCCGACTAATGATTTGTTTTGGGTCGCGCCTATTCAGATTTGAAGATATAAGTATGTAATGTAAAGATATGTTACAAGTGTCAATTATTATGTAAGAATAAGTTATAGAGGGATAGTATAATTAAGTTAGAAGATGATATATCTCTTTGAAGGAGTAAGAGCATCCATGCATACATGGAACTGATCAGACAATAGTGTCACTACAGTAGTTCATTTTTGATATAGTGCATATCAACATTTAGAGGGTTGCAACCTTCATATTATTTGGGTAGTGAGCCTAGGAAGTGAGCCATACACCCCTAATAGGGTTTTGTAAAATAATCCTAACAGGGTCTGACCTTTAACCAGGTCATTATACTCAAATTGTAAAGACTGCTTCTAACAGGGCAAAGGAATTTTAACAGGTTCATTATACCTAGTACAATATTTTTGAGGGTACTAATCCCCTCTAGATTTTTCCTCTGATCAAGGTTCTTTGTAATCATATCATGTGTTATGTGTTCTTGTGTTATGTTTCTTTGGATGCACATTTGATGTATGTTTAATTGGCTGAAATATAATTAATTGATAAACATTGATTCACCCCCCTCCCTCTCAATGTTTCTAACAATTGGTATCAAAGCTCTGGTCCTCTAAAAGAAAGTTTAACCACTTGAGGAGATCATGGACTCATCTAAAGAAAAACATTTGAAAAAGAATCTTGAAGCAGCTCTTGAAGATCTTGATAGATCAGAGAAGGAAAATGAAGAACTAAGATTGAAAAATGATGTCTCTCAAATACTTATTAAAAGGCTAAGAAAAGATCTGAAAGATTGTTCTACAAGTGATCTAGGACAAATGGTCAAAAATCTTAATGAAGAGAATAAATCCCTAAAGGATAAACTTGAAGCTCTAGACGAACAGCTTATAGATAGCCAGGACACCATTAAAGACAAGATCAAAGAAAGCAAACAATTGGAAGATGAACTTTTGCAGGAAAACATGAAAGTATTGGAATTGGAAAACATGAAGAAGAAGTTGGAATCTGAATTAACAAAAGCAAAGGATAAGATTGATAAACTCCACACAAGTTTTGATATGATTCAATCCCAGCTCAATGCACAAAGAAAAAAAGGGAACACTACTGGTCTTGGATTTAGTATAGCACAAGATGAAATCAAATCATCACAAGAGAAAGAAAAAACACTTAAAGCATCTTTAGAAGCTAAGAAAGTTGAAGGTACTATAGAGGTTATATCTGAACCACCTAAAAGAGAAATCAAGCAAGTTAACAAAACATGTTATGCATGCAATAAACATGGGCATTTGGTAAGAGATTGCAAAGAGGTAAGACCTTTTAAAGGTTATTGTTACTCCTGTAACAAGTTTGGTCATAGGGCTATACATTGCAGAGCAAGTCATAAGAATCAACATCAATAGAATCACAGAAGTATGAATCAAAACAATCAAAGAAATCAATGCTCAAGAAATTTTCAAAACATTACATGTCAGATATACAACTACAATGGACACACAACAAAGCAATGCAGCATGATGAGAAAGAAAATCAAACCTCCTATCATTTGTCACACATGTGGAAAGGCTAGAAATATCACAAGGTTTTGCAGATCCAAAACTCAGAAACAAGAGGATCCCAAAAATTCTCTATTTGAAGAGAACGGAGAAGTCAATTTTGTCTTAGAAAATGAAGAGTCAAGTAAAATATGGGTTGAAGTTAAGAAGGACAATAATGTTGACAAAGTAGTTGATGCATCCACAGTGGATGCACCCTCTACTTCTTCTTGAAAAGACCTTCTTGGTCTTAGGGGGAGCTATTCTAGCTCAGAACCCCTGCGCGGTTGGTGTACTCACTTCAGAGTATGCACCTTTGGTTTCATAGTTAAAAGCTCATATTACAGCTATATGCATTCACGCATTATCTAAATTGCATCGGGATCAAATTTTGAAAATGTCTATGTATGGTTGCAAGCATCAAATGTGGCAGATCATATAAAAATAAGTTACTAGTCGATCATTTTCACAATTACATTCGAGACCATAGAAATTAAAGAGCATTAGAACACTAAGACATCAAAGCATGAAGGCATAAACAATTTGGTAGTTGGAATGAATGGATAATTAGTTTGAAACGGAGCCCTAGCCGTCGCACCATTTCAAAATTTTGTGGAAACCCTACATAAGAAAACAATAAGTAAGTATGGTGACCCCAGTTGTGTTTTAAGTAGCAGAGAGGAAGAGGTTCATATTTAAGAAGCACCCATTTAAATCCATACTGGATGATGTGGAAGGGGCTTTCTCTAAAACCCCGCTTGGTGTTGTTCATGTGGAAGATATCCACATGTACATTTACTATAAAAAGGAATCATTAGGAGATGATAATATAGCTTCTCACATGGCATCAATGCTAAATAAAGACTTCACATTCAAAGATGAGTTTGCGCACTTACAAGATAACCCTATTGTTGAGTATTCGAATGCGCATGAATTTGAAGAACCAGAATGGGTGAAAATTCTATTAAGAAGAATTCATGATGATTTTTTCTGGATTGGAGATGTCCCAGTTCGAATCACTAATGAGCTAATCCATCAGTTAATTGGACTTCCAATGACTAGATCTATGCTTCCCACTAGCAAGGATGTCAAGAAACAAATTGAGAAAGTTTGTTTGTCTAGGAGTGATTGGCGCGGAATGACAGTTGACCCTATCAAGGAAGTTGACATTAAACTCATGACTATGATACTTGGATACAAGTTTCACCATGCAAGTAGGTTGAATAGTGTCTCTGCAGTAATAGTTCTTATAGCTATCAGAATAGTGAAGGACAACACCCAATACAACCTATGTGAGATCTTGCACGGTCAATTGATTGACAATATCAGAATCATCAAGCATGACAGGAGCAAAACATTCAGGTTTGGATCTTTGATCATGTATTTGTATCACCATATAGTTGGAAAGGTTGCAAACCTTTATCTAGACAAAGGAAAACCTACAATGACTCAGATATCTCTTAAAGCCACAGAAGAAAGAAGTGCAAGCGATAAAATGGATATGGACATAAAGATATTCAGGGTCAAAATGCAGAGCAGGTTCATACTATCTGAGAAGATAGTGGAAAAATACAGGGATACAATATGCTTTATGGTAGAGACAGATTTCACATGCATGGAGGCTATTGAGCCTAGAAATAAGGGGATTCATCCACTAGGGTATGAAGTAGAAGACCATGTGTTAGAAAGATATGCGCAGGTCTTATTGTCAGCACCTAAAGACACTAATAAACCTAGATGGGTCACGTACAAAGAAAAGACTGACGAAGTGGATATTGAAATAAAACTTGCTGTTAACAAAAGGAAAGCATCCAAAACTACATCCAACATTATGAGAAAGCATGGAGTCACTCGAGAAGATTTAGATAAGGCAAAAGAAGCCAGAATTGCTAAAGTTAAAATTGAGAAAACTATTGAAACTCAGAAGAAGAAACAAAATAAAAATGAGGAGAGTACCACTGCACCTACTACCACAATTGATCTAGATACATCTCCACCTTCTGTACCTATTAAGAGACCTAGAGGAAGGAAGGAAGTGGCTACAAATCATCCATCCTCAAGAGCTACACGGAGCACAGTAAAGAGTACTCAAGCTCCTCCTGAGGTAGGTTTTAGACCCAGTCTAAATATCTTGAAGAATAGGATTATAAATGAAGGAAGATTGGATACACTTTCCAAAGTCTATGACAAATATCAAAAAATTGATAAGACTGAGATACATTCTATGATCATATCTCATATGATCAAGTTTAATAAGTTAGTTCTTGAACTTAAGACAGTGATACCAGATCAATTATGGAACATATTGGAGATCATGAAAATACATGCTATAGAAGAGGACATGAAGATTAGAGAAGGAACCTTGGATACTCTTCTTCCTATCTGTTCACATGATGAGAAGGCTATTCTGTTAGATCTAGTAAAGCCTCATCTCTGAAGTAAGACAAGAAATCTATAGATTATGAACAAAGAATATGAGCAGGTTGGAAAGGAGACTGAAAAGGCATTTGCACAAGTATTTATGGATGGACATATGTATCCACCAATGGCGCCTACAGCAAAAGTTACCCCAGCTCCTCCTAAATAGGTTACAACTCTAGAAATTCAGATTGCGCCTATGACAGGTCCACAGGATTCAGCACCCATAGTGACAATAACTTCTGAGACAGCTAAAGATACAGAAGATACTATAATAGTTGACAATGTCAAGATATCTATGACAACTTTTGATAATGATATGAATAAGGTTGATGAAGCTATGAACATAGATGACACATCTCTATAATAGAATGAAGTTCCTTCCATTGAGCCAATAGACTTGGATAAGGAGAAAGATACTCAAGGTAATGAGACACCAGTGAAGGAGATTCATGTCAAAATTGAATGTGTTGACACAAGTGAGAATACTATTTTCTCAACATCCACTCAACCATCTACATCATTGTTGTCAAGGTTAACTCCTGACTCAGCACGTTTAGAAGCATGGGGAGAAGAAGACCTTATCAAGATCAGCATCCTTGCCATGGAAAAGGAAAAAGAGAAACATGTGATGAGGAACCCTCACTTTGTGGAATCAATAAACATTTTGAATGAGTTAGTTCCTGCTAATAAGAAAGTAGCCAAAGTACAATCATTTGAAGATGTAGACAACATCTTATCAAACTTCAAGTCACATTTCACTAGCTTAGTAGAATCTGATACTAAAATTGCAAAAGATGAATACAAGAAGGAGAGATTAAATCACTTGGTAAAGAACTTTACCTTAGATCTGAACTCCTTAAAGATTGGGCAGGCTATATTGAAGGAATTGGCAGATAAAGGAAAGAAAGTCAATGAAAACTATATGGATAGAGTGAAGCTCACCTTTGAGCACAATAAAAAGATAACAAAAGTAGAGGAAATGGTGGAAAACATAAGAAAATCAGTTGAAAATTCCATGCAAGATATGAGCATATGCAACAATTTCTACCAAGGGAAGTTAGACAAAATTGAGAAGGCAAAATTGGAAATCAGCAAGATAAGGGTAAGACAAACTCAGTTGAGGAATACACTTGTGCCATATCTAGCAGTTGTTAATGAGAACATAAAACAAATTGATAACACCATACAGACATATGATCAAGATCCTTGCATGGATCTGATGAAAATGGAAAAGTTGACATATGCCCTATGCACGCATCTTCAAACAGTTGATGCAATGAAAGTCTTTTGGCAAAACGAGATTCAATCTCTTCAATTTGTGTACCCAGAAGTCTATATGGAGTAAGTATGTTGAAGACTTACAGTTTTTGCACACCTTTGTCATTAATGTCAAAGGGGGAGTAGTATAGAATGTGTATATGTAGAGAAGTATTTATATATATGTATATACATATATGAAGTCATTTTGAGTAACTTAGCCACATTCCTTTGTTGCCATAAATGAAAGAGGGAGAGATTGTTGGCAAGTTGACTTCCTGAGGAAGCATGACTTATTTTGTGTTGTCAATCATGGAAACAAAGTCATACTAAGTTTCTGTCAAAGATAACTTAGAAGATAAAAAGACTAAGTACAGAAAATAAGACAGACAAAGAGATACAGAGATCAGCACATCAGCGCACATGTTATAGATCACACCAGAACATGTGTGCTTAGATATATACTCTATGGTGTATATACATGCTAGATCCAAATGTGCAGAGTACAGAACATCAGTACAAAAAAGTTACAGACAGATTAGTAGACCTGCAGTCCAGGAAACAAAGCATGGAAGCTGACTACAGTTTTGATCAGCGTGTATGATTTTATAATGTAATGGTTAAGCACCTTTAGTTATAATTTTGTAATAATATAATTAATGTTATAGTAATTATGCTTGGGCTGACTTGTTTGGAAGCATTATGTATTTTTGTTTTAGGGCCGACTAATGATTTGTTTTGGGTCGCGCCTATTCAAATTTGAAGATATAAGTATGTAATGTAAAGATATGTTACAAGTGTCAATTATTATGTAAGAAGAAGTTATAGAGGGATAGTATAGTGAAGTTAGAAGATGATATAGCTCTTTGAAGGAGTAAGAGAATCCACGCATACATGGAACTGATCAGACAATAGTGTCACTATAGCAGTTCATTTTTGATATAGTGCATATCAACATTCAGAGGGTTGTAGCCTTCATATTATTTGGGAAGTGAGCCATACACCCCTAACATGGTTTTGTAAAAGACTCCTAATAGGGTCCGACCTTTAACCAGGTCATTGTACTCAAATTGTAAAGACTGCTTCTAACATGGCAAAGGAACTTTAACAGGTGCATTATACCTAGTACAATATTTTTGTGGGTACTAATCCCCACCATATTTTTCCTCTGATCAAGGTTCTCTGTAATCATATCATGTGTTATGTTTCTTTGGATGCACATTTGATATATGTTTAATTGGCTGAAATATAATTAATTGATAAACACTGATTCACCCCCCCCCCCCTC
>MU224448.1:932626-976823 GCA_018584345.1 Thuja plicata
TTTTTTTTTTGTCTTTCCTCCTTTTTGACTTTTTTTCATTTTTTAAAAAAGGACTAGTGAATATTTTATTCACTGTATTTTTTTAATTCTCTGTATTTTTTTTTCCAAAGAGCATTTTTAAGGTAAATTGATTTTTTTTCAAGAGTTAGTTTTTCATTAAGAAAATATTTTTTCCTTCTCTATAGTGTATTTTAATTTTTCATTTTCTACAATTTTAATAGGGAATCTTCCTATGAAATTTGGTCAGCATAACAATACTATGCTAAATAATAATTTTCTAAGACAATAAGTAACCTAGGGTTTCAAGAACACCCATTTTGATGAAAATCATAAACAACTCCTAATTAACAAAATCTAATCCAACAAGCACAATGAAGACACATTTTTAATCAAGAATTGAAAACCACAAAAGGATCAAAAACCTACCTTAGATCTAATGCAAGAAATGGAAATGAATTAGGTTCTTAAAGAAGATTGAGCCTTGAATGCTCCAAGCACACACATTCATGAATTCACACCAAATTTTAATTCAACATGCAACCACAAAAATCCTCAATTTCTCCAAAAACCAAGAACACACAAAGCTCTCCCAAAATGCTCCAAAAACTTGTTATGACCAAATGAGAGAAGAATTCCCCTAAAGAGAATCAATTTTCCCTAATCATGTAAACCTTAATGACAACACACTAGGTAACCCCTAAAAGGATTCAACTCAAAACTTATTAAACCAAGTTTCATTTTGAATTCAAACTCTAATTTTAATAATGAACTTGCAAATGTAATTAATTAAATAATATATTAAACAGATTAACTATTTAAAGCACAATCTTATCCATGCACTCAAATATTTAGTTGTTTAATAATGCATAAAAGCATATTTAATCTAATTTTCAATTAAATATTAATATTCAATAATTGTACTTTAATTAACTTTTCAATTAAACATAGGTATTTAATTAAATACCCTATTTTTGATAATTAACTCCAATAATATTCAATTAAATAAATCACATGATAAATCACACAAATATCAAAGCACTCATCTGAAATCAATTAAATTAACTCAAACACACACAAGGATAGGGATCCACGAATTCATGTCAACTAGATGAATCCAGGTACAGTAGTCAAACTGATACTTGTCCAATACTTTGGACAATTAGGTTTAGGGTAGGATTTGGACCTAAATATTATCTCCCCTCTCTTACCATTGAGATTATTGTGATAGGAAAATCTCACTCCCGCCAATTCAGGGAAGACGTAGCCTGATACCTACAAACCTGTCATTGCAAAGATGAACATACATGCATATATAATATAGAAACCAATGGTTGAGACTAGTTTATCGTGTGGATCTCACCGAAGCAAGTAACTATGACTTTGTCCCATACCATACCAAGCACATCAAATAGTAATGCAAAATATACAATGATCCATGAGCATCCAAATTTAGGGTCAGTATTGTTAGAAAACCATAGTCAAAATGACATCCTAACATATACATAAGCATCATGAAAATAACCATAAATCACATGTACATAGAAGATATAACATACTAGCAATGGATCAATAACATGATGATATGAAATACATAAATATCCTCAAGATTAGCTGAAATAAACCACACATACATAAAAAGGCCTAAAAGAGTTTGGAAATCAAAACCAAAAAGAAAACTAAGAGGTGGGTATTGCATCCTCCTCCCCTAAAACTAAGCTTACTCCTGGAAGCCTAAAATAAAGATAGAGATATCACTCTCTCATCATAAAACATCTAGCCAAGTCCCAAAAGACTCAAAGTGTGGGACCCATAGGACCCTTCTTAGGTCTCTGATTCGAACACTGAGGATCATTTTCCACTGTAGGAATCTGGAAAATAGCCGCTGGACCTCTACTCACAACCCCACTCAAAAGAGCATGATACATAGGTGGAGGATGATCAAATGCTGCATATGCTTTGTGAGACATACCAACATTACCCATTGTAGGCTCAGAAGCTAATGGCCTCTGTCTTGAGAACTATGCTAGACACTGAGAGAAATTGACTGCAATATGCCTAAACTTCCCATAGGAAAATAAAGCTCCTCTACTACCACTTCCTCTAACTAAAGGTGCACTAGAGTGCTAAGCACTGCCCCTACTAATATCTTGATACACACTCTGCACTAGTTGAACTGGTCAATTGCGCTTGTTGCACTAAATGTCATAGAAGTTCCTAATCCGAGGACCACTAAAGGAGGGAGGATTGTTTCCTCCTTGCTACTGAGACTAATTACCATATGGAACGATAGAAGGACCTCTTGAATTCCTAGCTCCCTGAGACTGATTACCTCTAACAATAGAACTAGGTACTCTAGACTGCACTCCCAACTGTCCACCATGGCCCAATGCTAAGTTTGCCTTTACAAGGATAGCTTTGGTGATCGCCTCCCTGAGGGTTGTAGGCTCAAAGAGTCTAACCTCCCCAATAATGCATTCATTTAGCCCCCTGACAAAGTGTTGAATCATAAGGGTCGAATCCAGACCATACCCAGCATATTGTTTAAGCTTGAAGAATCGACGCTCATACTCAACCACTGACAGGGTCAACTTCCTCAAGTTATGAAACTCATTCGCCCTCTACTACCTCCACTAATTAGATAGGAAGCACTCTCGAAATTACTCAAGGAATAACTCTCATGTTACTGTATCCATATGGAGTCCTAGCTTCTCTTCTTCTATTTTCCACCATATCGCTAAAAACTCAGAGAATTGCATCACTGCATACCTAGCTTTAGTATTGCTACTAAAGGGATGCATGGAAAAAATCCTCTCTAATGCAATCAGCCAAGTCTCAGCCTCAAACCCTATTCCTTTTCCATCAAAAGGAGTAGGTCACACTCACATGAGATCTCTCATGTGGTTTTCTACCACAACCGCAGGATCCACTATAACAATCCTCCTTGGAGAGCTCCTAGATCTCTCCCTCTCCACTCTACCCTGCATAGGAATATGGTTCAGTAACACTTGCAACAACTACCTAATGTATGGCTCTCCAGACTCAGTCTAGTGCTTATCCCTCTGCTCATCTCTACTATGTTGATGAGAATTGTCCCGACTGACACTCCTAGAAGGATTTTTATCCTTACACCTTCCACAACCACCGTTTTGGCCTCTACCATGACCCCTGGCAGCTCTAGTTTCAATCATGATTCCTAAATCAACCAGAGAACCAAACCACAACTCACAACCAACATCAAAAACAATAACATCAAAAGAAATCAAATAATCACAAAGTAATGGTTTTAAATACATCAGAATTTTATGTCTATATTTATTTCAAGTTTTAAAATCAAAAGACAACTAATTGACATACAAATCTCCCAAAGCTCCCACTGTAGAAATGTGGGCTCTGATACCATGTGCAATGCCCCGCCAAGGAATCTAGGAGAACTTAACCTAAACATGACACTAAGTTTATGGAACATTTTTTTAAATGTTTACAAACAATAATGATAACAATGTGGAATACAATGAAGTACATGACATACACATAAGAACAACTCATACATAGATAACAATCCTTGAGGGTTCCTTGATATAGAATTACTTAAGCAAAATAATCTATAAATAAAAATTATAAAGAACTAACATAAAGGATACATCATCTGAATCCAATAGCATACATCTCATAATAAAAGATTGCATATACATCTAATACCAAAGGTATACTACCTAATCAACATCCACTGCACAAGTCACAGGGTATGTAATAGTACATGTAATAAAAAATACAATGCATCCTCCAAAGGATGATAACCAATATCACATATGGTACAAGTATACAACTCATGTAACTAAACAAGTCTCCAAAAGACTAAGAAGATGAAACTGCAACAGGGATCATACAAGCATGAATAAGAATCCGTCACAATCTCAATGGTAATAAGAATCACTACCACCCGACCGCGTGGAACCAAAGGTCCACTCCCACCGTACTGAGGAGACAGTAATAGGCCCACTCACACGGGGTATACAACAAGAATGTAAACATCAAGGTATACATGACATCATACTCAAATGCATAAGAAGATCCTAGAAATTCACTAAACCATAATAATGAATATTAAAAATATTTCTTATTAACAATAAATATCCTAAAATAATAAAAAATCACTTATAATACACCCTAAATTAACTAATTAATAAAAAAATCATCTTCTATTTATTAATTAACAATAACATTAATTAATAATAAAAAAGATAAATCCCATTTAACACATTTATTGAATATTAATTAAAATACAATTTAATAAAATAAAATTTTTTTAAAACTAAATTTTAAAATAAATAATAAAAAAAAAATTAAATTAAAAAAAAAAAAAAAAAAACATAAAATAAAATTACTTAAACTAACTTTAACTTTAAATAAAGAAACTAACCTTTTTAAAAAAAGTATATAACCAAACTGAAAACCCATCTTCAGAAAAACAAAAAAGGGATGGGTAGAGGGTATGTGGGGAGGTGAGACTCTATGTGGTCCCCTCACCCTATTCCCTAGGGAGCATGCGCATGGCTATGAGCCAGCGCTTGGGGATTGGGGAGGTGGTGGCCCCACCCTCATCAAACTTGTTTTTTTGAGTTTTTTTTTTGAAATTTTTTTTTAAAACCTTTTTTAAATTCATTTTTGAATGAATGTTGATTTTTTTATTTTAAATTAAATTCTGAAAAACTGAAATAAAAAGGAATCTCTTTCTTCCTTTTGTCTTTTTTCCTTTTTGACTTTTTTCATTTTTTTAAAAATGACTGGTGAATATTTTATTCACTATATTTTTTAATTCTCTGTATTTTTTTTTCCAGAGACCATTTTTAAGGTAAATTGATTTTTTTCAAGAGTTAATTTTTCTTTACTAAAATATTTTTCTCTTCGTGTAATGCCCACCAAGGAACCCAGGAGAACTTAACCTAAACATGACACTAAGTTTACAAAACATTTTTTTGTAAAATGTTTACAAACAATAATGATAACAATGTGGAAGCAATACAATGAAGTACATGACATACACATAAGAACAACTCATACATAAATAACAATCCTCGAGGGTTCCTTGACGTAGAATTACTTAAGAAAAATAATCTACGAATAACAAATATAAAGAACTAACATAAATGATACATCATCTGAATCCAATAGCATACATCTCATAATAAAAGATTACATATACATCTGATACCAAAGGTATACTACCTAATCAACATCCACTGCACAAGTTGTATGGTATGTAATAGTACATAATAAAACAATACAATGCATTCTCCAAAGGATGATAACCAATATCACATATGGTAAAAGTATACAACTCGTGTAACTGAACAAGTCTCCAAAAGACTAAGAAGATGAAACTGCAACAGGGATCATCCAAGCATGAAGAAGAATCAGTCGATATCTCAATGGTAATAACTACCACTCGATTGCGGGGAACCAAAGGTCCACTCCCACCGTGCTGAGGAGATAGTAACAGGCCCACCAATATGGGGTATACAACAATAATGCAAACATCAAGGTATTCATGACATCATACTCAAAGGCATAAGAAGATCCTAGAAGCTCACTAAATCATAATAAGGAATACTAAACAATACTAGAGGTAACCGACACACATAGGGTAACCTAAGTTGTATATAGGGAAGTGTCATCATATAAGTCTACCCTATTAGTCCCTCTTGGACGTTGGCTCCCAAGTGACTCTATGTAGCTTAGTAATCTTTTCGTGAAGACAAGGATCCCAGCTCTTTCATCCTAGCATGTGATAAACTCAAGGCATGGGTAAAGGCTCAGTTATCTTATTCGTATATTTTAAAACCCCTTAATGTTTCATATTATCACTAATTAAGTAACTTTCCATTGGGATGCCCTAGTAGCCACTTAGGACCCTAGACTTATTGCAAGCCACATCCCCTCTATACACTTAGTTAACCTACCTAGGCTCATAATCAAAACATATGAAGGTATTACATAAATCAAATTGCATCATGCCCATACAGGAGCATATAGGTTCTCAAATAACCATACAGTAACCAAAGTATTCTCATAAAATCATAGAGCACATAATATCTGAATCAAGTTGGGTATAAGAAATCAGGACCATGACATCATCACATAAACATGAACTGACTTCATACAAGATACCATGCAGAAACAAATCCTCAAAACCTCTGATTTTACACCCTAAAGGTCATCTACCCCAACAGATACCCGAAAACATGATAACGTAAAAGAATATATAATTCATTTCATCACGTACTAAAAACACATCATGGCATAATAAATGCATATTCAGAATAAACTAATTAATCAAAGTGTTAACATTGAGATAAACAAATTTATAATCCATATTCATGCAAATTTGTCCATCCATTAAAATTACTAACAAAATTATAATTAAATCTCAAACAAAGGTACACACTAAATTCACTATAGGTTAATTTATAAAATTCCACCTATATAAATTAACCTATTTCATAATTACTAAATTTAACTATAATTACATAAATTACGCAAGCATATGTGTAATATTATTATCTGACAATAATAATAATAATTGTCCCCTAATATACTATCATTATTTAATTTACACCATATGTTTTAAAACATCTATAAAATAGTAAATATCCTAAAATAATTAAAAAATCCTCTTCTATTTATTAATTAACAATAATATTAATTAATAATAAAAAAGATAAATCTCATTTAACACATTTATTGAATATTAATTAAATTACAATTTAATAAAATAAAATTTATTTAAAACTAAATTTTAAATTGAATAATAAAAAAAACTAAATTAAAAAAAACCAAAAAAAAATACTTAAACTAACTTTAACTTTAAATAAAGAAACCAACCTTTTTAAAAAAAGTATATAACCAAACTGAAAACCCATCTACATAAAAACAAAAAAGGGATGGGTAGAGGGTACGTGGGGGAGGTGAGACCTCGCGTGGTCCCCTCACCCTTCTCCCTAAGGAGCATGCACATGGCTATGAGTCAGCACTTGAGGGTTGGGGAGTTGGTGGCCCCACCCTCAACAAACTTGTATTTTTGATTATTTTTTTTGAAATTTTTTTTAAAACCTCTTTGAAATTCGTTTTTCAATGAAAATTGATTTTTATTTTTTTAAATTAAATTCTGAAAAATGGAAATAAAAAGGGCTTTTTTTTTCTTTTCTTTTTTTGTCTTTTCTCTTTTTTTCATTTTTCAAAAAAGGACTAGTGAATATTTTATTCACTTTTTAATTCTCTGTATTTTTTTTTCCAAAGAGCATTTTTAAGGTAAATTGATTTTTTTTCAAGAATTAATTTTTCATTAAGAAAATATATTTTCCTTTTTTATAGTTCTAACTATAAGGCATTTTAATTTTTCATTTTCTACGAGTTTAATAGGGAATCTTCCTACGAAATTTGGCCACCATAACAATACTATGCTAAATAATAATTTTCTAATACAATAAGTAACCTAGGGTTTCAAGAACACCCATTTTGATGAAAATCATAAACAACTCCTAATTAACAAAATCTAATCCAACAAGCACAATGAAGACACATTTTTAATCAAGAATTGAAAACCACAAAAGGATCAAAAACCTACCTTAGATCTAATGCAAGAAATGGAAATAAATTAGGTTCTTGAAGAAGATTGAGCCTTGAATCCTCCAAGCACACACAATCATGAATTCAAACCAAATTTTAATTCAACATGCAACCACAAAAATCCTCAATTTCTCCAAAAGCCAAGAACACACAAAACTCTCCCAAAATGCTCCAAAAACTTGTTATGACCAAATGAGAGAAGAATTCCCCTAAAGAGAATCAACTTCCCCTAATCCTGCAAACACTAATGACAACACACCAGTTAACCCTTAAAATGACTCAACTCAAAATTGAAAGTAAATAATAATTATTAATTAAAATATGTATTTACTTGCACAACTCAATTTTGACTTATTAAACCAAGTTGCATTTTGAATTCAAACTCTAATTTCAATAATGAACTTGCAAATGTAATTAATTAAATAATATATTAACTAGATTAAATATTTAAAGCACAATCTTATCCATGCACTCAAATATTTAATTATATAATAATATATAAAAGCATATTTACTCTAATTTTCAATCAAATGATCAATTAAATATTAATATTCAATAATTGCACTTTAATTAACTTTTCAATTAAACATAGGTATTTAATTTAATTTTCAATTAATTAAATACCCTATATTTAATAATTAACTCCAATAATATTCAATTAAATAAATCACATGATAAATCACACAAATATCAAAGCACTCAATTGAAATCAATAAAATCAACTCAAACACACACAAGCATAGGGATCCATGAATTCACGTCAACTAGACGAATCCGGGTAGGGTAGTCAAACTGATACTTGTCTAATACTTTGGATAATTAGGTTTAGGGTAGGATTTAGACCTAAAGATTATCTCCCTTCTCTTACCATTGAGATTATTGCAATAGGGCACGCTCACTCTTGCCAATTTAGGGAAGACGTAGCCCAGTACCTACAAACCTGTCATCGCAAAGACAAACATACATGCACATATAATATAGAAAACAATGGTTGACACTAGTTTATCATGTGGATCTCATCGAAGAAAGTAACTACGACTCTACCCCATACCATACCAAGCACATCAAACAGTAATGCAAAACATACAATGATCCATGAGCATCCAAATTTAGGGTTAGTATTATTAGAAAACCATAGTCAAAATGACATCGTAACATATACATAAGCATCATGAAAATAACCATAAATCACATATACACAGAAGATATAACATACTAGCAATGGATCAATAACATGATGATATGCAATACATAAATATTCTCAAGATCAACTAAAATAAACCACACATACATAAAAAGGCCTTAAAGAGTTTAGCAACCGAAACTGAAAAACAAACTAAGAGGTGGGTATTACATCTTCACTCAGTGTATGACTTCGCTCAGTTACCAGTCTTGCTCAATGACTGACCTTTCTTGGTTATCAACTTTGCTCAGTGACTATATTTTCTTTGCTCAACCGACTAACAGTTCCTTGCTTGGTAACTAGGTTAATTCCCTTTACCGACTTGACCTTTCTTCTTTACCAACTTAACAACATCAAATGTTAAGTAAAAACAATTATACCAATAGTTCCTCATCATTGTCTGATCTTTATTATCTTCCTAATTAAGTTCCTCTCTTAATGATATGGTAACTTAATATAAACCAGAAATCAATTGCTTGACATCAATGAAAAAATAACAACTAATCTAACCATTCTATTGTCTTGTATTCTTCTAAACTCGGTCTTGATCATCATTACCATTTGTTGGTTGACATAAGGTGGGTGCTAAAAAATCATGAAATTGCACACACTAGTAATGTGCTTACAAATTATGATGGTACACAACCATTTTCCTAGCACCTGGAATCTGTCAAATGCTTCAGAATTGTGACTTAGGAATGTCACCCGAGTCCTCCTGGTATAGTCATGAACACAAAGCATAAGATACATGTCTCCACCAATATCCCTTGTCCTAGTTGGCCCACATAAATTAGTATGGACAAGTTGCAAAGGTCTAGTGGATGAATGTTCTTTTGATGCTAAGATAGTTCTTGTTTTCTTTCCATGTTAAAACTCCTTATATGTGTTGTTTTCTAGCTAGTGTATAAGTGGTATGCCTCTAAAATTCTGATTTTTTCTTACCTTGACTATATTGTTGAATTTGAGGTGTCCTAGTCTTTTATGCCACAACCAACTCTGTTCAACCTATCCCATAAGGAAGCTTTTTTTTTGTTTATCACTATTTCGGATATCCTTCAAGTTATAAACATTTCCTTTTTCCCTCTTACCTGTTGCAATGTTTTTCCTTTATTTTTTCTTTATCTCACATCCTTGAGCGTTAAACAAAACATTATAACAATTATCACAAATCTGACTTACACATAAAAATTTATGTTTTAAACCTTCCACATAATAAACATCATGAATTTTCATATCATTATCCAACATGGATCATAAACCTCTGATTTTCCTAGATGAATTAGCTCTAAAACTCACCATACCACCATAATAAATTTCAAGTTTGGTAAGATTCTCTTTGTCATCAGTCATGTGGTTTGAACAACCACTGTCACCCATAAGTCTTTATTTTTGGTATGCAGTGATGTTTGGAAAAGGAATGACTTCTCAACATGGTTCATATACTTTGGTTTCCAACCTAACTTAACTGTATTCACCTTTGCAAGATAAATATTACACTTCTCATTTTTTGATCAAAATTTAATCTACGAAGTTTGGCTATGTGACCAAGGTTATGACAATTATAACATATCAAATTATTTATCAAAAAAAAAACATTTCTATTAGACAACCTTGATCTCTTTCTAATGGATAGTCTACACTCACTAATATTATGATCATGTTGATTACAAAGAAAAAATAGCCAAAGAAAGGAGTGTTAAACATGATTGGTAATATTTCACTTTCAAAAGATGATCTTTTGATTATGTTTTTGTTGTCCTTTGCATTATTATCAGTATATATACTTATGATTGTACCTTTGTGTTTAAAATTTGAGTATTCTTGTGCTTGATTGCTTCTTCTACTTCCTATCATTATTGAACTTTTGCAGAACTCGATATTTTTTAGTCTACTATTACTTTCATATTTTTCAAGCTTCTTTCTTAATGAGACAATTTCTTCTTCCAAGTATTGGCATTTTTTTTTCTTGAGAGCTAACTCACTCATTGTTACTACTTCAATTATATTTTCCTCCTCAAATTATGATTTTAGATTAACAACCAACTGATCTGATTCTTGAATTTAACAGATTGGATTTACTATCTTGCATACCTTATTCCTTTTTTGGATTAAATTCTTTGTTTAACATTTTGCTCTTCTTAAGAGCACAAACTAGTTTGATCTCAAGATTAACATTTGCAACTTCAAGTTCATTGTCTATCTCATGCTCATCTTCTTGATCTACATTCTCCGTAGCCATGAATAAGACTTCTCCCTTTTCATCAAAAAATTCTTCTAAGTTACTACCAGACACATCAACACACAAGCTCTTCTTTTTCTTGAAATGTGTTTTTCTTCTAAAATTGACTCAATTCTATTTTTGTTGCTTCTCAATGTTAGAAACACTGAGAGGGGGGGTAAATTAGTGTTTGTCTATTAATTATAATTAATCAACTTTAAACTTGAATCAAATAGATAAAAAATGAAGCACAACACATAACACAAGATATGATTATAGGGAAGCCTTGATCAGAGGAAAACCCTGATGGGAATTAGTACCCACAAATGATTGTACTAGTATAATGAACCTGTTAAACTTCCTTTGCCCTGTTAGGAGCAGTATTTACAATTCAAGTACAATGACCCTATTAGGAGTCTTTACAAAAACCATGTTAGAGGTGGTTGGCTCACTGCCAAAGCTCATTGCTTAATAAGATGAAGGCTACAAACTTCTGATAACTAATCTACACTATATCAAAAATGAACTGATGTAATGACACTAATTTTTGATCAGTTCCATTTATGTGCTAATGCTTTAATCTCTTGTAGACTTCTACTTCATACTGGTTTTCTCATATTGATCTTCTAAATATCTCCTGCTTCTTTCTCTTTGACACTATAATACAAAAGTGCATGTCAGTATATATACATGCCTGAATAGACGCTACTAACAAAAAGACCTTAGTCGGCCCAAAAACAACATACACAACACTTCCAAAAAAATTGGCTTAAGCGTGTTTACATGATTTATTAAGACATAACTACAAACTTTTTACAATAGGTGCGTAACCTTTAGAAAACAAAATATTATACGCTAGTCTAAATCCTGAGGTCAGCTCCATGCTCTATTTTCTGAACTGTTAGTGTTACTTAATCTTCCTGTAACTTCTCTATAATGTCATTCTATACCATGTGTGTATAGGGTAAACATAGAAACATATCATCGATCTTATGTATGAATGTGCATAGTCTAACTTGATCTTATACACATGTGTTGGTGCTCTGATCAACCGAATGACTCTGTATTGTTCTGTTATCTGTACTTAGTCAATTTTTCTCTTCAAAGTTTATTGTCAAAACTTCATATGACTTTATTGCCATGGTCACAACACAAAATAAGTCATATACACCCTGAGTGTCAACTTGCCAACAATCTCCCCCTTTGTCATTAATGGAAAGAAAGGAATGTGGCCAAGTTGCTTAAACTTTGAGTTAAAAACAAAAAGCTTTATATCATAACTTTGGCTATATAACATACTCCTTATATACATACATTACTCCCCCTTTGACATTAATGAAAAAGGTGTCAAAATTGTAAGTCTTTAGGTACTTACTCCAAGTACACATCTAGATAAGCAATCTGAAGATTCTTGATCTCTTGCTGCCAGAATACCCTCAGTGAATCAACTATTTGAAGATGGGTGCATAAGGCATATGTAAGCTTCTCCATCTTTTTTAGAGCCATGCAGTGTCCTTGATCATATGTTGAAATGGTTGCTTGCGGATCTCTATTTTAGCTTTTTCAATCTTGTTTGTTTGTCCTTGATAGATATTGTTGTAGATATTGATGTCTTGGGATGATAAGTCAACTGATTTCCTTATGTTATCAACCAAGATATCTACCTCCTCAATCTTCTTGATGTTCTCAGAAGTGAGGTTGTCTCTGTCCATGCAATTTACAATTACTTTCCTGCCTTTTGATGCCAACTCTTTCAGAATTTTCTGACCAATCTTCAATGAATTGAGATCTAAAGAGAAGTTCTTTACCAATTCATCCAATCTTTCCTTTTTGTAATTTTATTCTGCAGTTCTAGTAGTTGAGTCTACTAAACTTGTGAAGTGTGCTTTGAAGCTTGTTAAGATGCTATCAACATCATCAACTAACTAAATTTTAGCCACTTTCTTATCTACTGGCACTAAGTTATTCAAAATGTTCACTGACTCCAGAAAGAGAGGGTTTCTCATAACTTGTTTCTCTTTGACTTACTCCATGGCTAAGACACTGATCTTAATCAAATCTTCTTCTCCCCATGCATCTAGGCTTGCTAAGTCAGGGGTTAAACTTGACAACAATGAAGTTGATGGTTGAATAGACGGAGTGAATATAGCATTTTGACTAGTATCCATACATTCACTTTTCACTAGGATCTCCATAATGGGTTGTTCATTAGATTGATTGTCTTCTTCATTTTTCAAATCTACTGAATCTTTTGGAGGAGCTTCATCTTGCTGTAAGGAATTATTATCAGTGCATACCTTCTCTGTCTCTTCAGTGCTAACAAATGATTTTTCAAATTTGTTCATGTCATTATCTGAAGTTGTCATGGATATCTTAACATCATTGATCACAATGGTTTCTTCTGAATCTTTGGCTGTATCAAAAGGTGATGAAATTGTAGGCACTGAATCTTGTGGACCTGTCATAGGTGCATTTGGAATCACTGGTTCTTTATCCTATTTGGGAGGGACTGGATTCACTGTAGCTGTAGGTTTCATTGATGGATACATGTGCCTATCCAAAAATACTTTCTCAAATTCTTTTTGAGTCTCTTCACCAACCAATTCATACTCTTTGTTCGTAATATAAAGAGTTCTTGTTTTAGTTCTGAGATGAGGCTTTACCAAATCTAAAAGTATTTCTTTCTCATCATGTGAGAAAATAGGGAGAAGACTATCTAATGTTTCTTCTCTAATCCTCATATCTTCCTCTATTTCTTGTCTTTTCAATAGGTCTAGTATGTTCCATACTTTGTCTGGTATGAATATCTTGAGTTCCAATACTGAATTTTTAAATTTTATCATATGAGAGATAATCATAGAATGAATTTATGATTTATCTATCTCTTGGTACTTGTCATAGACATTTTTAATAGATTCTAGTTTTCCTTCATTAACAATTTTGTTCTTTAAGATTGTCAGACTAGTTTTGAATCCTACCTCAAGAGGGGCTTGAGTGTTCTTTACTTTTCTCCTTGTTTTCCTTGAGGATGGGTGACCTATGGGAACTTTCTTCCTTCTTCTGGTCAACTTGCTTGGTACTGATGGTGGAGAGGAATCCAAGTCAATCATAGTTGATGGTCCAGATGTACCTTCATCATATCTCTTCTTCTTCTTGGGGATATCATCAAATTTTTCTATTTTGACTTCTGTTTGTTTGAGCTCTCTTGCAATTTTAGCTTATCTAGCTTTGTCTAGGTCTTCTTGTGTGACCCCATGAACTTTTAGGATATTTGATGTAATCCTTGATGCCTTCCTTTTGTTATCTGCACTGTATAAGATATAATCAACTTGGTTTGTCTTCTCTTTGTATGCACCCCATCTTGGTTCATTTGGAGCTTTGGGTGCAGACAAAAGAACTTGTGCATATCCTTCTAACACATGTTCTTCAACTTCATAACGAAGTAGATGAATCTATTTGGTTCTTGGCTCAACTACTTCCATGCAAGTATAGTCATTTTCCACCACGAAGCATATGGTGTCTATGTATTTATCAACTATCTTTTCTGATATTCTGAACCTCTTATGCATCTTGATCCTAAATGGTTTGATCTCCATGTCCATAGAATCCTTTACACTACTTTCTGATGTAGCCTTTAGTGAAATTTGGGATGTAGTAGGTTTACTCTTGTCTAGGTAAAGATTAGAGAATTTACCAACAATATGGAAGTATAGGTAGATAATCAAAGAGCTAAATCTAAATATTTTTCCCTTGTCATGCTTGATAGCCCTGATGTTCTCAATCAGTTGTGCATGCAATATTTCACAAAGATTATACTGAGTGTTATCTTTTACCATCCTTATAGCTACTAGAATAGTAGTTGTAGATACACTATTCAGCCCGCTTGCATGCTGAAACTTGTAAACAAGTATCATTATGAGAAGTTTCATGTCTTCTTCCACAATGGGATCAACAGTCATCCTGCACCTATCACTTCCAGATAAGCATGCTTTTTCAACGTATTTCTTGACATCTTTATCAGTGGGAAGAACTAGTCCAACCTTAGGGAGTCTGGTCATCTCATGAATAAGATTAGCAGTGATGCAGATAGGAACTTCACCAATCCAATACAGATCATCATGTATCCCGCTAAGTAGGATTTTAACCCATTCTGGTTCATAGAACTCACACACATTTCAATACTCAAAGATAGGGTTATCAATGAGATGCATGTATTCATCCTTGAATGAATAATCTAGTTTCATCATTGATGCCATAAGAGTTTCTATGTTGTTATCCCCAACAGTTTCCTTCTTATAATAGATGTATGCACAAATGTCCTCTACATGCATGGCTCCTAGCGGAGTCTTGGAGAATGCCCCTTCTACATCATCTAGTATAGACTTAAATGGATGCTTCTTAAACACATGTCTCTTCTCAGAGATGTCAAACACAGGAGTAGCCATTACTTACTTGTTACTTGGTTTGATGCTAAAATGATGTGTTTCCATAGATTCTAAAATGATGTGTCCGCTAGGGTTCCATTTCAACTTTGATTCACCTTCCTAACCAACCAATGGTTATCTATTGATGCTTTGATGCTAAAATATCTTGTGCTCTCTAAATGCTTGACCTCAAATGCAAAAGTGAAGATGAGAGATCTCTTTACTAACTTATATAAAAGTTACTGAATTTAATGCTTGTTGACATAGAGCGGTTTACATTGAGAATTTCAATCGTTGCTTCTACCACTGTTCAAGCTATGCATCCATGCATACTTCCTCAATTCTTCACCATATAAATGAATCCATAGGTGCATACTCATAGGTGAGTATACTAGCCACGCAGGGGTTCACAGCTAGAATAGTTCCCCCTAAGACCATGAGGGTCATCTAACTAGAAGTAGAAGGTGCGTCCACTATGGATGCATCTACTACCTTGTTCTCATCATTATCTTTCTTTACTTCAACCCATATTTTACTTGAATCTTCTATAGCCTTCATGAACTTGACTTCACTAGATTCTTCAAATAATGATTCTTTACGCTTCTCTTGTTTTTGAGTTCTGGATCTACAGAACCTTGAGATGTGTCCAACTTTTCCACATTAGTGACAAATGATTGGAGGTCTGTTGATACTATTTATCATGCTACACTTCTTAGCTATGTGTCCATTATAATTACATATCTGACATGTAATGTTCTAATAGTTTCTCTAAGGTTGATTTCTCTAATTGTGTGGATTCAGATTTATTTGATTCTTCTGTGATTGATTTCTATGACTTGTTCTGCAATGAATAGCCCTATGACCAAATTTGTTACAGGAATAACAATAACCATTGAAAGGTCTTACCTCTTTACAATCTCTTTCCAAATGTCCATGCTTGTTAAAGGCATAAAAAATTCTATTAACTTGTTTGAGTTCATCTTTAGGTGGTTCTATTTTAGCCTCTACAAGATTCTTAGTTTTCTTTGCTTCTGTAGATATCTCTTGTGATTTATTTATTTCTTACATTGAATTGATTTCAATTTGAGCTACATTGTATCCAACACCAGTAGTATCACATTTTAGCTTATGTGCATAAAGTTGTGATTGAATTAGATCAGAACTTGTGTGTCATTTACCAATCTTATCTTTTGCTTATGTTAATTCAGATTCTATCTTTTTATTGATGTTTTCTAACTTGAATATTTTCATGTTTGCTTGCATAAGTTCATAATCTAATTGTTTACTCTCTTTGGTCTTTTCTTCAATAGTTGTTAGGCTATCTATGAGTTGTTCATTCAAATCTTCAATCTTATCTTTCAAATACATGTTCTCTTCATTCATCTTTTTGACCATTTTTCCCAAATCATTTGTAGAGAAATCTTTCAAATCTTTTCTTAATTTCTTGATAAGCATTTGGGAGCCATCAACTTTTAGTTTTAGTTCTTCATTTTATTTTTCAGATCTGTCAAGATCTTCAAGGGCTGCTTCAAGATTCTTGTTTAGATGTTTTTCTTCTGATGAATCCATGATCTCCTCAAGTGGTTAAACTTCCTTTCAGAGGACCAGAGCTCTGATACCAATTGTTAGAAATACTGACAGGGAGGTGAATTAGTGTTTGTCTATTAATTATAATTCAACAACTTTAAACTTGAATCAAATAGATAACAAATGAAGCACAACACATAACACAAGATATGATTATGGGGAAACCTTAATCAGAGGAAAACCCCAATGGGAATTAGTACCCACAAATGATTTTACTAGTATAATGAACCTGTTAAAGTTTGTTTTCCCTATTAGGAGTAGTCTTTACAATTCAAGTACAATGACCCTGTTAGGAGTCTTTACAAAAACCCTATTAGAGGTGGCTGGCTCACTGATAGAGCTCACTACTCAATAAGATGAAGGCTACAACCTTCTAATAACTGATATACACTATATCAAAATGATCTATTGTAATGACACTATTGTTTGATCAGTTTCGTTTATGCACTGATGCTTTAAACTCTTGTAGAATTCTACTTCATACTAGTTTTCTCATATTGATCTTTTGAATATCTTCCACTCCTTTCTCTTTGACACTATAATACAAAAGTGCATGTCAAGTATATATACATGCCTGAATAGATGTGACTAAAAACAAGACCTTAGTCACCCCAAAAACAACATACACAACGCTTCCAAAAAAATTGGCTTAAGCGTGTTTACATGAATTATTAAGACATAATTACAAACTTATTACAATAGGTGCATAGCCTTTACAAAACAAAATATTATACACTGATCTAAATCCTGAGGTCGGCTCCATACTTTTTTTTTGAACTATTAGTGTTACCTAATATTACTGTAACTTCTCTGTACTCTCATTCTGTACCATGTGTGTATAGGGTAAACATAGAAACATATCATAGAGCTTATGTATGAACATGCATAGTTTGACTCGATCGTACGCACATACGCTGGTGCTCTGATAAACTAAATGACTTTGTACTGTTCTATTTTTTGTACTTAGTCAATTTTTCTCTTCAAATTTTATTGTCAAAACTTCATATGACTTTGTTGCCATAATGACAACACAAAATAAGTCATATACACCCTGAGTGTCAACTTGACAACACTCAATACTCTATACATATTCATTAGACTCTTCATAAGGAAATTATACATCAAAATATCCTATTCTACCATAATTAAAGCATTTAAAAGGATTTTTTCCTTCATACTTTCCTAACCTCTATTTCAACTTTATGACATAGTTGGATTCTTTGATATATATATGTTTAGAGTCTAAATTGACCACTTTATCCTTTCTGGTGTAAGATCACCTAGGTTAGAGAACATTTTGGGATTAGAAGTTGTTTGTAAGGTTTTTTGTTCAACCACTCTTGTAATGACTGAGGTCAATCAGTGAACAAACACCATAGTTGTTTAATTGCTTGTTTTTTCAATTTTATGTCTATTAAAGTAGTTTCCAAACCTCTGGAAATTCAACCAAGGTGCTAGGAACTATAGATGTGAAAATGAAATGATATGAGTGCTTGGTTTACACTGGTGCTTGATTAGTTGTGGTTCTCAGTGTTGCTACTAAGGTTGATTAGGGTTATTGCTCAGGGTTATTGCTCAGTGATGTTTCTCAGTGTTGATTTCTCAGGGTTGCTGACTGACACTCGGTGTTGATGTTTAGTTAGTACTGACAATTAATTCTATTGATCAGTAATGTCAGTTAACAACCTAGAAATCGTAGGTTCTTATTTTTGTGACCAGCTGGGTCAATTTTAGTGGCTCCTTACATGTCACCTTTGTGTTAATGGATAGTTACACCTATTCAAGTGATGGGAGGGTCATTTATTGATCTCCCATGCCTTCTTTTAAGAATTGGTTGAAGTTGTTGAAGAGCGCAAAATATTTAGTAGTAGGTTGTAGATAATTTTAGGAGTTTTTAATTTTTCAAGAATGTTCAGACAATGAATAGAAGGATTATAGAGAGTGTTTTTAGACTATCCTTGAGCATTTGTTATCGGTTCTGAGTGAAAATCATTTACTCTATTCTCATTTTGAAATTTTGTGAGTTTCTTGCTTGTTTTGGGTTGCATGGATTGTATGGGTCCTCGTGATTCTTGAATCCATGGTGAGATCCATGTACCTAGATGGAATCTGAGATGATCCCTTTTATATAATTTTCTATTTTATTTTTGTAGGAGAAGTTCTAGGCATGAAGATGGAATTCTTATCCTAGGTGAGCTTAGTGATAGTCCAGCTAGGGAAGAAAACTGTGAAGATATTGTGAGTATGTTGGCTAAATAAGTTGATTTATCCAAGAGCATGAATCTACCCTCGTAGGCTCATCAAGGATGGAGAATTGATTTTTTGATAGGGATAGGGTCTTTACATAGAGGTAAATATCCTAGTGAGTTACCTTGAGTTAGGGTTCAAAATATCCTAGAGGGTCCAAGAGAGAGACCTTAGAGAAGAGTCAGGCTGACTCTTAACAATAGATAGACCTCGTCCTACATAAGATTGGTATTAGAACCTACTAAAGATTGGGCTTGTGTTGTTTGAGTGTTTTCTTCAAATGAGTGTATATATTCATGCAAAATGGTGACCAATGCGCAGTTGGCAAAGAAAGTAGAAGAGAAAAAAGAGGAGAATAGACTCTCGAAGGACCATTTGGCTGAAATGGAAACTAAGTTAGAAGAAGTGTAGCTTAGGACTACAATAGTCAGTGAACTGATGAGATAAGCTGATGAAAAGGGTAAATTAGTGGCCGAGGAAGACATAATACCAGAGCCAGACCTTGTGCTTCAATAAGAGCCATTCTTGAAAGATTTGAAGGCTATGAGTGGTAATTCCTTAGAAGGTGTGCCTCTATTTAGTGGCAAGATGGAACCAGAATTAGTCATGGAGTGGATAGAAGGTCTCAAAAATCACTTTGATTGTGATAATGTAACCGATGCTCAAAAAGTTAGAATAGCCAAGACAATATTGAGAGGAACTGCTCTCACTTGGTGGAAGTTTGTCTAAGATGGAAGGACCAAAGAAGGAAAGAACCCCATAACCAGTTGGAAAGGTATGGTGGCCAAAATGAAGGAAGCTTATCTTCCTAATGATTATGAAGTGCAGTTGTACAAGAAAAGGAAGAATCTGAGACATAAAGTCTTATAAGTCAGTACCTATATAGAAGACTTTCACAAGCTATTCTTAAGGTTGCATGTGATGGAAGAGGAGAGCCTAAAAGTGGAAAGGTACTTAAATGGTCTCAAGTGGAGTATCCAAGAGGAAATTAGTCTCTTAAGACCCAAGACAATACACTAATGCTATCAGCTACCCCTCAAGGTAGAGGAGAAGTTCAAAAAGAAGAAAGATTCAAATATTATAGGAAGAGGAAGAGACAATAGAGGTCACAAAGGAGGATATGGAGGAAGGAATCTTAAATCTAAGAATCAGAGTGAGTCCAAACTCACTAAAAATCAAGGAGAATCCAGTAACACAAGAGGTGGTTACAACTGAGGAAGAGGTTCAAATAATAGTTCAAGAGGAAGAACCAATAATCAGGGAAGAGGATCTTATTTCTCTTCAATGAAAATACTATAACTGTCAATAGCTTGGGCATCCTGCATATCGGTGTCCTAAGAAGATTTCAACATCACAAGGAGGAGAGAAGAGAGTCAACTATGTGCAAGGGGAATCTTCTAGCAGTCAAGTAGTAGAAGTCACCCTAGATTCAGAGATGGGGGAGAATTTGATGGTTCGCAGAGCACTACTCAAAGAACCCATCAAATAAGAGCCAAGCCAAAGAAGATCTTTATTTTGAGTCAAATGCAAGGTACTCGGTAAGGTCTCTAAAGTTACCATAGATTCGGGTTCTACTGATAACATAGTTTCTTTAGAAGCTATTGAAAAGTTAAAATTGACAAGGATTCCTAGTACTAATCCTTATAGAGTTACTTAGTTGAATAAAGATCAACATGTGATAGTCAATGAGAAAGCTTGGGTGGAATTTTCCATTAGGAGGTACAAGGACAACATTTTATGTGATGTCCTATCAATGGATGCTTGTCATCTACTATTGAGTAGACCTTGGCTATTTGACTGAGTTGTAGTGCATGATGGAGTTAAGAACTCCTATTCCTTTAAGAAATATGGAGTGAATTTCAAGATACATTCCATCTTGGAAGAAGGTGAAGAGAAGAAAGGTGGTCCCAACTTGTTGTTGGTTGGTGAGAAAGAATTCTTAAAAACACTAGAAAAATAATATGGAGTGGGCTTTGCTTTGGTTTTGAAACCAAAGAATGAAGAGGGAAATAAAAGGGAAGAGTTTCCTATAGAAATCTAAAGGTTGGTAACTCAATAACAGACCATATTTAGTGACGGTCAACCAGCTACCCTACCACCTAAGAGGACTATTAGTCATCAGATTGACTTTATCCTAGGAGCCTCACTTCCAAACAAAGCTACTCATAAAATGACCGCACAACAGAATGCATAGATTGCTAACCAAATTCAAGAATTAATTGACCAAGGGTTGATTACAAGGAGCATAAGTCCATGTGTTGTTCCCATAGTCTTAGCCTCAAAGAAGGATGGTACTTGGAGGTTGCATACCAATTTGTGGGCCATAAATAGGATAACTATTTGGTATAGGTTTCCAATACCGAGGATAGAAGATCTAATGGATTGTCTTAGTGGAGCTAGGTATTACTCAAAAATAGATCTTAAGAGTCGGTATCATCAAATAAGAATTAAGGGTGGTGATTAGTAGAAAACTACATTTAAGACTATCGAAGGACTTTATGAATGGCTTTTTATGCCTTTTGGGTTGTCAAATGCCCCAAGCACATTTATGAGATTGATGAATGAGGTTTTGAAGGACTTCATTGGAAAATGGGTTGTAGTGTACTTATATGATATCCTAGTGTTCAGGAAAATAAAAGATGATCATCTTAGACATCTACAAATGGTGATGCAAATATTGCATAAGGAAAGGTTGACAATCCACTTGGAAAAGAGTGAGTTCATGAAACAAGAGTTGGTATATTTGGGTTTTGTTATCTCAGAGGGTAACTTGAATATGGATACAAGAAAGGTGGAACAAATATTGAATTGGCCTACACCAAAGTTAGATACAAAGGTAAGAAGCTTCCATGGTTTAGCACAGTTCTACCAGAATTTTATTAGACAGTTTAGTGAAATCAGTGCACCTATTTTAGATACCATAAAAGGAGGTATGAAAGCCAAGTTCCAATGGAATGAGTAGGATGATGAGGTATTTGAGCATCTAAAGAAAATGATAGTGACTCAACCAATATTTACACTTCCTAACTTTGACAATTTGTTTACTATGGAGTGTGATGCTAGTAATATTGTTGTCATTGTAGTCTTAAGTCAAGAAGGAAAGCTAGTAGCTTTTCACAGCGAAAAAATTAGTGATGCCAAGAGAAAGTATTCCTCATATGATTTGGAATTATATGCATTAGTGCAAGCACTAAGGAAATGAATAAATTATCTCCTTCCCAAAGAATTTGTAGTCCTTACTGACAACCAGGCTTTGTTTTTTTTTTAATTCATGGGATAAACTAAGCCATAATCATATGAAATGGGTGGAGTATATACAAGCCTATACCTTCACCATAAATAACAATAAAGGAGTAAAAAATAAAGTGGTAGATGCATTGATTAGAAGGTTACCCATGGTACAAGAAGTTCAGTTACAAAGTATCAGCATAGAAATCTTCAAGGGTATGTATCCAGCAGATGAAGACTTTTCAGTGAAATACAAGGTATGTCAAGATTTTCCAAATCATTTTCATAGCGAGTATTCTAAGTATACTCTTAAAGAAGGTCTTTTGTTTAAAGGAGGAAAAATTTGTGTATCGAGAGGCTCAATGAGGGAAAACTTAGTACAAGAGAAGCATAATGGTTCATTAAGTGGATATTTCAGGTTGATTAAAACTCTAGAGCTGGTCAAGAGGTACTACTATTTGCCAAGAATGAATTGCGATGTCCAGAAGTATGTGAAGAATTGTATAGTTTTTCAAAAGGAAAAGGGGATTTCATCTGATGAAGGATTGTATTAGCCCCTTCCAGTCCCAAATAGACCTTGGGAATGCCTCAGTATGGATTTTGTAGTTAGACTACCGAAGACCAAGCTAGGAATGGACAGTATATTTGTGATTGTGTACAAGTTCAACAAGATGGCTCATTTTGTGCCATGTAAAACCACACATGATGCATGTTACATAGAAAATATGTTCTTCCGAGAAGCAGTAAGGATACATGGATTACCTTTGAGTATTGTATCAGAGAGAGACTCTAAGTTCATGAGTCATTTCTGGAAGACCTTGTAGCAAAAGCTTGGTTCAAATATTTCATTTAGCTCAGCATATCATCCACAGACTGATGTTTAGACTAAAGTGGTGAACCATATTTTGGGAAATATTTTGAGATGCTTCACTAAAGAGTATGGATAATCATGGGATTAGTTACTTGCTCAAGAAGAATTTGCCTATAATGATACAGTTAATACATCCACTGGAAAGAGCCCTTTTGAAATGGTGTATGGGATTCATCCCATGGGTATATGTGAACTTAGGGATCTTGGAAAAAATATAGAGAAGAGCGGGTGTGCTAAAGATTTTTCTCAATCCATGATAGAAGTCCATGATACAGTGAAGAAAGAATTAGTGGAGAGTACAACTCACACCAAGTAGAAGGTAGATGCAAAGAAAAAAGATGTTCAATTTCAAATTGGATATTTTGTCATGGTGCACCTAAATAAATCAAGGTTGCAAAAAGGTGTTCTGAGTAAACTTCAAATGAGGAAGATAGGCCCTTGTACAATTTTGGAAAAATATGGGTCTAATACTTATGAAGTTGATCTTCCTGCAGATATAGGATTATCTCCAATTTTCAATGTGGTAGATCTGGTGTCCTATAAAGGACCGATTTTAGAAGGATTTCCTGATCTAGCAACAGATATAGATGATATCAAATCACTAAAACTTCTAGTTACACCAAAACTGAAGGCAAAGAAGATTCTGAATTCAAGAGTTTCTAGGTAGACTAGAAACTATACCTACATGGAACATCTGGTCAAATGACATGGACAAGCTGATTCAGAGGCAACATGGGTGTAGGAGACTGAGTTCAAAAAGTTAGGCATCAATATTGACTTGATCCAATCACTTGAAAGTTGATTTCTCTATTGGAAACACTGAGAGGGGGGGTGAATCAGTGTTTCACTAATTATTCCATTTCATCAATTTGAACATAAATCAAATAGATAACATATGAATCATAACACAATAACACATAACACTAGATATGTTTACGGGGAAACCTTGATCAGAGGAAAAACCTAGTGGGAATTAGTACCCAAAAATGATTGTACTAGTATAATGAACTTGTTAAGCTTCCTTTGCCCTGTTAGAAGAAGTCTTTACAAATCAAGTACAATGAACCTATTAGGATTATTTACAAAAACCCTATTAGGGGTGAGGACTCATTGTCCAAGAGCTCACTGCTCAATAAAAGAAGGCTACAACCTCCTGAAGATAGATATGCACTATATCTAAAAATTGAACTGCTGAAGTGACATGGTTGTCTGATCAGTTCCTTTTATGTGTTGATTATTTGATCTCTTAAAAGAATTTATCTCATATTGACTAGTTCATACTTCTCTTCTTTTTCTCTGCTCTACATATTCTTGACTCTTACACTTATTACAAAATACATATTAAGAATATATACATACTCAATAGATGCGACTGAAAACAAGACCTTAGTTGGGCCAATAACATTATACACAATGCTTCCAAACTAATTGGCTTAAGTGTGTTTACAAGAGTTATAAAGATATAAATAAAAACATATTACAATAGGCACTTGGCCTTTACACAATAAAATATTATATGCTGATCCAAAATCTGAAGTCGGCTTCATACTCTATTTTCTGAACGGCAGGTGATACTGAACTCGCTGTAACTTTTTTGTACTATCATTCTATACCATGCATGTATGTACTTAGCATATTCACATATCATAAAGCTTAAATATAAAGGCTCATGTCCTGACTCGATCACACACACGTGCGCTAGTGCTCTAATCAGCTGCATATTTCTGCCTTGTATGTTTTCTATACTTAGTTTTCACATCAAATTTTGCCATCAAAACTTTATATGACTTTGTTCCTATAATGAAAACACAAAATAATTCATATTATCCCTTAGAGTCAACTTGCCAATAATCTCCCCCTTTATCATTAATGAAAACAAAGGAATGTGGCCAAGTAACTCAAAATTAACTAACACCAAAAACTGTATGTCATCCTCCTTTGCATATACTATATCATACTTATTTACATATGTATACACTACTCCCCCTTTGACATTAATGAAAAAGGTGCCAAAAATGAGGTCCTTGAGTACTTTCTTTGAGTACACATCTGGGTAAGTGATCTAAAGATTCTTGATTTCTTGCTGCCAGAATGCCTTTAGTGTATCTACAGTCTGAAGATGGGCACATAGAGCATATGTGAGCTTCTCCATTTTTATCAAATCCATGCAGGGACCTTGATCATAAGTGACAATAGTGGCATCTATCTATTTGATGTTCTCATTCAAAATAGCTAAGGAAGGTGCAAGTGCATTTCACAGTTGGTTCTGGCTTATCCTTATCTTAATAATCTCCAAGTTGGCTTTATCAATTTTATCTATCTTTCCTTGATAGATATTGTTGCAAATGTTCATGTCTTGTGAGGATGTTTCAACTAATTTTCTTACACTTTCAACCAAAATATCAGCTTCCTCAATCTTCTTGATGTGCTCTAAGGTGAATTTTTCTCTGTCCATGCAGTGAGTTATCACATTTCTAACTTTAGCTGCCAAATCTTTCAAGATTGCTTGACAAATCTTCAAGGAAATAAGATCTAGAGAGAAATTCTTTGTCAATTCATTCAATATTTCCTTCTTGTATTCATCTTCTGCAATTTTAGTGGTAGTCTACTAGACTTGTGAAGTGTGATTTGAAGCTTTATAAGATGCTATCAACATCATCAACTGACTAAATTTTGGCTATTTTGTTATCTGCTGGCACTATGTCATTCAAAATGTTTACTATCTCCAGAAAGAGAGGGTTTCTCATGACTTGTTTCTCTTTGGCTTTCTCCATGGCTAGAACACTGATCTTAATCATATCTTCTTCTTCCCAAGCAGCTAGATCTGCTAAATCGGGGGTTAGACTTGACAACAATGATACTGAAGGTTTAATGGGTGGAGTAAGTATAGTATTCTCACATCCACATATTCACTTTTTACAGGCATCTCCATAACTCATGGTTTATTAGATTGATAGTCTTCCTTATTATTTGTATCTATTGAATCTTTAGAAGGAACTTCATCTTGCTATTAAGAGGTATTATAAGTGCCTACCTTCTCTATCTCTTCAAGATTGACAAATGCTTTTTCAAATTTGTTCATGTCATTGCCAGAAGCTATCATGGATATCTTAACATCATCGATCACAATGTTTTATTTTGAGTCTTTGGTTGTGTTAGAAGGTGTTATAACTTTAGGTGTTGAATCTTCTGGACCTGTCATAGGCACATTTGGAATCTCAGATTCTTTACTCTGTTTAGGAGGGACTGGAGTCAATTTTTCTATAGGCATCGCTAATGGATACATATTTCTATCCAAAATTACTCACTCAAATTCTTTCTGAGTCTCTTCACCAACCAATTCATACTCTTTGTTCATGATATGAAGTATTCTTGTTTTTGTTCTGAGATGAGGTTTTACCAAATCCAACAGTATAGCTTTCTCATCATGTGAGCAAACAAGGAGAAGACTGTCTAATGTTTCTTCTCTAATCCTAATATCCTCTTCAATTGCTTGCCTTCTCAATACATCAAGCATGTTCCATACTTTGTCTGGTATGACTATTTTCAGTTCCAATACTTTCCTTTTAAACTTGATCATGTGAGAGATAATCATAGAGTGAATTTCTAATTTATCTATCTCTTGGTACTTGTCATAGAAATTCTTAATAGATTCTAGTCTTCCTTCATTAACAATTTTGTTCTTTAGGACTATTAGACTAGGTCTCAATCCTACCTTAGGAGGGGCTTGAGTGTTCTTTACCTTGCTCCTTATTTTCCTTGAGGATGGGTGACCCATGGGAACTTGCTTCCTTCTTCTAGACAACTTACTGAGTATTGATGGTGGAGATGTTTCCAATTCAATATTAGTTGAGCGCACAGATGTACCTTCATCATATTTCTTCATCTTCTTCTTGGGAATGTCATCAAATTTTTCTATTTTTACTTCTGCAGGGTTTTCTTGAGTTCTTTTGCAATCTTAGATTCACTAGCTTTATCTAGGTCATCTTGTGTAACCCCATGAACTTTTAGGATATTAGATTTAATCCTTGATGCCTTTCTTTTATTGTCTGCACTATATAAGACAAAATCAACTTGATTTGTCTTCTCTCTGTATGTACCCCATCTTGGCTCATTTGGATCTTTAGGAGTGGATAAAATAACTTGTGTATATCCTTCCAACACATGTTCCTCAACTTCATAACCAAGTGGGTGAATCCATTTGGTTCTTGGTTCAACTGCTTCCATGCATGTGCAGTCAGTTTCCACCATGAAACATATGGTTTCTTTGTACTTATCAACTATCTTCTCTGGTATTCTGAACCTTTTCTACATCTTGATCCTGAATGTTTTGATCTCCATGTCTATAGAATCCTTAACACTACTCTCTAATGTAGCCTTTAGTGATATCTAAGACATAGTGGGTTTGCTCCTGTCTAGGTAAAGGCTAGAGACTTTACTAACAATGTGGAAGTATAGGTAGATAATCAAAGAGCCAGATATGAATATCTTGCTCTTGTCATGCTTGATAGCTCTTATGTTGTCAATCAGTTGTGTGCACAATATCTCATAGAGATTATATTGAGTGTTACCTTTAGCCATCCTTATTACTGCTAGAAAAGTAGCCGTGGACACACTATTCAACCTACTTGTGTGCTAAAACTTGTAACCAGGTATCATTGTGAGAAGTTTGATGTCTTCCTCCATAATGGGATCAACAATCATCCTACGCCTATCACTCCTAGACAAACATGCTTGCTCAACCTACCTTTTAACATCTTTACCAGTGGGAAGAACTGGTCCAACCTTAGGAAGTCTGGTCATATCATGAATTAGGTCAGCAGTAATGCGAACATGAACTTCACCAATCCAATATAGATCATCATGTATCCTTCTTAATAGAATTTTAACCCATTCTAGTTCATAGAACTCATGTACATTTGAATACTCAAAGATAGGTTTATCAGTGAGATGCACATATTCATCCTTGAATGAATAATTTGGTTTCATCATTGATGCCATAAGAGTTGATATGCTATTATCCCAAACGGTTTCCTTCTTGCAATAGATGTATGCGTGAATGTCTTCTACATGCACGACTCCTAGAAGAGTCTTTGAAAATTCCCCTTCTACATCATCTAGTATAGACTTGAATGGATTCTTTTTAAACATGAATCTCTTCCTTTCATCAATGTCAAATACTACAGGGGTTTCCATACTTATTGATTGATTAAATAGGGTTTCACTACAATTATGAAATGGCACGACTGCTAGGGTTCTGTTTCAACTTCAATCCATTCAGTAACCAGCCAAATCGTTTAAACTTTAATGCTTTGATGCTCAATGCTCCTATGCTCTCAAAATTTTATGATCTCAAGATGCAAAAGTGAATATAATTGATCGTTCACCGACTTATATATATTTTACTGCATTTAATGCTTGCTACCATACACAGTTTCCATTGAGATTTTAAAACTTTTTCTTTTTGAAGTATAGGTGATCCATACATGCATACATCCTCAGTTCTTGATCACAGACATGAATCCATAGGTGCATACTCAGAGGTGAGTATACCAGCTACATAGGGGTTTAGAGATAGAATAGCTCCCCCTATGACCATGAGGGTCATCTAACTAATAGTAGAAGGTGCATCCACTATGGATGCATCTACTACCTTTTTCTCATCATTATCTTTCTTTACCTCAACCCATATTTTACCTGAATCTTTTGTAGCTTGTAAAAACTTGACTTCTCTAGATTCTTCAAATAATGATTCTTTAGGCTTCTCTTGTTTTTAAGTTTTGGATATACAGAACCTTGAGATGTGTCTAGATTTGCCACATGAGTGACAAATGATTGGAGGTCTATTGATATTGTTTATCATGTTGCATTGCTTGGCTGTACGACCATTATAATTACATACCTGACATGAAATGTTCTGATAGTTTCTTTGAGGTTTATTTCTCTAATTGTTTTGATTTAGATTTCTTTGATTCTATTGTGACTGAATTCTTTGACTTGTTCTACAATGAATAGCCCTGTGACCAAATTTATTACAGGAGTAACAATATCCATTGAAAGGTCTTACTTCTTTACAATCCCTTGCCAAGTGTCCATTCTTGTTACAAGCATAACGAGTTCTGTTAACTTGCTTGAGTTCAGCTTTAGGTGGTTTTGTTTTAGCCTCTGCAAGATTCTCAGTTTTCTTTACTTTAGTAGATGTCTCTTGTGATTTCTTTCTTTCTTTATTTCTTTCTTTCTTTCTTTCTTTCTTTCTTTCTTTCTTTCTTTCTTTCTTTCTTTCTTTCTTTCTTTCTTTCTTTCTTTCATTGAATTGATTTCAATTTGAGCTATACTGTATCCAACACTAGTAGTATCACCTTTTAGCTTCTATGCATAAAGTTGAGATTTAATTAGATCAGTACTTGTGTGTAGTTTATCAATCTTATCTTTTGCTTCTGTTAATTCAGATTCTATCTTTTTCTTTATGTTTTCCAACTCCAAGAATTTCATGTTTGCTTGCGTAAGTTCATCATCTAATTGTTTACTTTCTTTGGTATTTTCTTCAATAGTCGTTAGGCTATCTATAAGTTGTTCATTAAGATCTTTAATCTTATCTTTCAAAGACATATTCTCTTCATTTAAATTTTTGACCATTTTTCCCAAGTCATTTGTGGAGCAATCTTTCAAATCTTTTCTTAATTTCTTGATAAGCATTTGGAAGCCATCAACCTTTAGTTTTAGTTCTTCATTTTCTTTTTTAGATCTGTCAAGAACCTCAAGGGCTGCTTCAAGATTGATTTTCAGATTTTTTGCTTCTGCTGAATCCATGCTCTGCTTAAGTGGATAAACTTTATTTTAGAGGACCAGAGATCTGATACCAATTGTTGGAAACACTGAGAGGGGGGGGGGGGGGAATTAGTATTTCANGAGAGGGGGGGGGGGGTGAATTAGTATTTCAATAATTATTCTATTTCAGAAATTTGAACATAAATCAAATAGATAACATATGAAGCATAACACAATAACACATAGCACCAGATATGTTTACAGGGAAACCTTGATCAGAGGAAAACCCTGGTGGGAATTAGTACCCACAAATGATTGTACTAGTATAATGAACTTATTAAGGTTCCTTTTCCCTATTAGAAGCATTCTTTAAAAATCAAGTACAATGACACTATTAGGAGTCTTTAAAAAAACCCTGTTAGGGGTGAGGACTCGCTTTCCAAGAGCTCACTACTCAATAAAAGAAGGCTACAACCTCCTCAAGATAGATGCACTATATCTGAAAATTGAACTGTTGGAGTGACACGACTGTCTGATCAGTTCCTTTTATGCGCTGATGCTTTGATCTCTTAAAAAACTTTATCTCATACTAACTAGTTCATTCTTCTTTTCTTTGTCTCTGCTCTGCATATTCTTGACTCTTACACGTATTACAAAAATGCATATTAAGTATATATACATAATCAATAGAAGTGACCAAAAACAAGACCTTAGACAGCCCAATAACATTATACACAACCCTTCCAAACTAATTGGCTCAAGCGTGTTTACAAGAGTGATAAAGAGATAACTAAAAACATATTACAATAGGTGCTTGGACTTTACACAATAAAATATTATACACTGATCCAAAATTTGAAGTCGGATTCATACTCTATTTTCTAAACTGCAAGTGATACTGAACTCACTATAACTTTTCCACACTATCATTTTGTACAATGCCTATATAGAATTAGCATATTTATATATCATAAAGCTTAAATATAAAGGCATATGTCCTAACTCAATCACACACACGTGCGCTGGTGCTATGATTAGCTGCATATTTTTGCCTTGTCTATTTTCCATACTTAGGAAATTTTCACATCAAAGTTTGCTGTCAAAACTTTATATGCCTTTGTTTCCATAATGACAACACAAAATAAGTCATATTCTCCCTGAGAGTCACCTTTCCAACATTCTTTTGTTTTGGGGAGTATGGTGCGGGAGCACCTAGGTTAGAGAATATTTTTGGGTTTATAAGTTGTTTGTAAGGTATTTTGTTCAACCACTCTTGTAATGACTGAGGAGTATGGTGCAGGAGCACCTAGGTTAGAGAATATTTTTGGGTTTATAAGTTGTTTGTAAGGTATTTTGTTCAACCACTCTTGTAATGACCGAGGTCAATCCGTGAACAAACACCATAGATTTTTAATTGCTTGTTTTTTAGTTTAGTGTGTGTTAAAGTAGTTTCCAAACCTCTAGAAATCCAACCAAGGCACTAGGAATCATAGATGGTGAAAATAAAATGATATGGAGTGCTCGGCTTACACTGGTGCTCATTTTACATTGTACTCGTTTTACACTGGTGCTCAGGCAGTTGTGGTGCTTGGTGTTTCTACTTGGGTTGCTTGGGTTTATCACTCAAGGTTATCACTTCGTGATGTTTCTCAGTGATGATTTCTCAGGGTTGTTGACTAACGCTCGATGATGATGTTTAGTTTGTATCGACACTTAATGTTGTTTCTCAGTAATGTCAGTTAACGACCTGGAAATCATGAGTTTTGACTTTTGTGACCAGATGGGTCAATTGTAACGGCTCCTTACATGTCGCCTTTGTTTTAATGGATAGTTACACCTATTCAAGTGATGGGAGGGTCATTTATTGATCTCCCATGCCTTCTTTTAAGAAGTGGTTGAATTTGTTGAAGAGCGCGAAATATTTAGTAGTAGGTTGTAGATATTTTCAATTGTTGTTAATTTTTCAAGAATGTTTAGACAGTGAATAGAAGGATTATAGAGAGTTTTTTTAGGCTATGCTTGAGCATTTGTTATCAATTCTGAGTGAAAATAATTTACTCTATTCTCATTTTGAAATTTTGTGAGTTTCTTGCTCATTTTGGGTTGCATGGATTATATGGCTCCTCATGATTCTTGAATCCATGGTGAGAGCCATGTTCTTGAATGGAATCTGAGATGAGTTCTTGTATATAATTTTTTTTTGTTTTTTTAGGAGAAGTGCTAGGGATGAAGATGGAATTCTTGTCTTAAGCGAGCTTGGTGATAGTTCGGCTAGGGAAGAAAAGTGTGAAGATATTGTGAGTATGTTGGCTAAATAAGTTGATTTAGCCAGAAGCATGAATCTACCCTCGTAGGTTCATCAAGCATGGAGAATGGATTTGTTGATGGGGATTGGGTCTTGAGAGAGAGGTAAAGATCCTAGTGACTAACCTTGAGTTAGGGTAGAAGTTCCAAGAGAGGGACCTTAGAGAAGAGTTAGGTTGACTCTTAATAGCCGATAGACCCTATCCTACATCACTTTCTCATAGTCTTAAAGGTTGCCTCTCTACCAGTGGATTCCTCTTTACATGTTATTATCTCATATTCTATAAGATCTCCATGAACATCATCCATTGTGTACTTGTTTATGCCCTTTTCTTCTTCTAAATTATAGATATTCTTGATTCATACCTAGATGGTAGTGATATTAAGAATTTTTTTAATACATATTTATCATCTATTTCCTCTCCTAGATAATGGATAGCATTGACAGTTTTATCAGTCCTAAGAAGGTAATATGATAACTTTTCTTACTCACTCATTTTGAACCCTTCAAACCTTGATTTCAAAATTTGTATTTTGGCTTGTTTTACTCTATGATTTCCATATTAGATGTTACTCAATTTATCCTAAATTTCCTCATAATATTTATAGCACATCACTTTTACAAAGACATCTTTAGTTAGACCACACAATATATCATGTATATCCCTAGCATTATTTTTATATTCTTTTTTTCTATTAGCATCATCAGGTATAGTACTAGGAATATTATTACCATTAACCATAAATCAAATCCTAGACAAACCAACTATATTTTCATTCTAACTTTCTAAAAATTAGAGTCACTTCATCAAATAGAGGTGCTTCTACAATAGAAGAACCTTTTTTTGTCATTAGTTCAAGTATTCCCTTCCAAGGAAACCTCTTACAAGGAACCTATTTCTTTGATACCACTTGCTGAACCACCCTAACCAATGAGAGGGGAGGGAGGTTAATCAGTGGTTAATTAAAACAATAATTATTAACAAAGATAAGATTATCAAAAAATGAAGAAAGACATATATATGTTCTTATCATAACACTTAATCAGCATAAAAATGTATATCTATCCATAAGAAAGAAGAATCATTTATGCACATCATAACACACACACATGAATTGGTTGAAATGTTGTGTTTTTATTATGGAGATCTAAGTTCAATTTCTATTGGGACATTTCAAGTGAACTTATAGGTTGTGACTCCTGGTTTTCCATAATTGACTTCTAATATGGATGTGATTTATAAATAAAAGTGGATTTCTAAGTAGTTACTCTTGGTATTCCATATAGTTTAATGATGATGCTTCTATGAACAAGACATTTGTAATAGAGATTCAATTCCAAAAATTTAGTGTAGTCAAAGCTCCTTTTCTCATTTCTCTTAGATCTCATAGTCCCAAGCTCCCTTCCACTAAGTCACCCCTCCCAATATGTTGGTGGGATTGGATTTTATAGGTCACCCTCCACTTCTTTGTTGTGTAGGGGATCTGCCTTAATGTGGGGCACAAGGGGTGTGGACCTATCCACTGGAAGTGATAGTGGCTAGATGACTTTTGGGGGAGATAGTGTGTGGTTTAGATCTTCTAAATGGTTACCTAGACTTTCACTAATAATCTTCATCGACTATAATATAGGAGCCTCTATATCATTATGATAGTTCTTCTAAGGATCCTAATCCTCCTTTTGATGAGGAGTATTCTTTCTTCACTTTAAATGGAGAAAATCATGATGAGTTTTCACATTCCTCCCACAACCATTAATCAAAGCATAATGACTCTTCTCTAGATTCTCTAATCTTAGGACCTATTTGGGCTTTTTAGAAACTAGATTCAATATATTATCAGGTTAATGAGCCCTTAGATGCTAAAAGAACAAGGTCACATTTTTAGAAGTCTCCGCATCTACTCATTGCTTCAATTTCTAAGACACGATCCTTTTAGGAAGCTTCATTTATCTCCAAGTGGGATGTAGCTATGTAGGAAGAATTTAGTTCCTTATCAAGGAACCACACATGTTATTGTATCCCTCTTCCTAAGGGATAGGGATGTGGAGTGGGAGAGAGAAATAGAGAGGGGATAGACAAAGAAGTGAAAAACCTAAAGGGGAGAGAGATGTGAGAGACCTAGATGGAAAAAGAAAGTAGTGAGATATATGGAGGAGGATAGATAAAGGTGGGTACTAAGATATGGATGGAGAGTTAGAGAAGTAGAGAGAGAGAGAGAGAGAGAGAGAGAGAGAGAGAGAGAGAGAGAGATTATAAAATAAACAATGGAGATAGAGAATAAGAGTCAATAAAGAAGGGAGAGAGATATAGGGGCAAGGAGGGTGTTGGCAAGTTTGGATGAGTTTTCATTGATGTCAACATGTCTATTATGCATTTTTTCCAGAGGAATAGTATGCTTAGAGGTATGATTAAGGAAGGTTACTAAAAATGAGGATTTGTACACCTCATGGGATGATGTAGAGGTTTTTACAAGATTCATGTCGAGTCATATATGTTAATGTGCTCATTTGTGTAAGATATGAGATCATGGTTGGTGGTTGACTCCTTTGATGTCTACCATTATACCAGAGTTGCATAGATTTGATTTTTGCACATACACATGTTAAGATCTTTGTTCAAGAAATTGGTAATGTGTTAAAAACATTGTGACATTCTTTAGTTCAAAGGGTTCATGATCCTGGAGATTTGTAAGGAATTTTCAAGTATTACAGTGGAAGGTGGCAGTGTTCTTTGGGGGTGAGCATAGAATTCTTGAAAATATCTTAGCTGGGATCAAATTGATTTTTTTGGAGCTTCATGATGCCTACAGATGTTCTTGGATTGTGTACCTAATGATTTGGTGATCAAGGAGATAAGATTTGGATGAAATTTCAAGTTGATGATAAGTTTTGCTATGTTCTTAGCCGACCTGATCAATAAGAATTTTTATGGAAGTGTTATGATCTCAAGATGATTATGAAGGATCTAAGCTATATTTGATCGACATGCTTTGATTAAGGTTTTTGATTTTTGCATGGTGAGATGGAAATTGAAATTGAGGTCTTTTCCAAATTTTTCTTGATATAAGGATTGATGAATTAGGGAAAAGTATGTGGTTTCCCAAGAGAAGGATTGAGTGTGGACACCAGGGATTACTTGTAGAGAATTTGTGAAAATATAGTGAAGATTGAAGTTCTCATTTAAAGGTGTTAGAGAGAATTGCAATGATAGATCTAATTGTACTTCAATGGAACTAACTAAGGCTACTAAACACTTCATTAATTTATCAAATTGTAGTCTGATTTGTGTTTGTAAGGAAGTGAGTCTTCCTTAGGGTTTGAGCACAAGGATAATTTAGTAGTGAGCTCTAGGAAGTGTACCGTAATGCATGGGCATTCCTCATTTGTAATAAGCTTATAATTCTAACAAGGTATTATTCTTATTGTGGGTTCAAGCCCCATCATGGTTTTCACCCTAATTTAGGTTTCCATAATAAAAACTCTAGTATTATATATTGTGAATGTTTTCTAATTTATGTTTATATTCTCATATTATTATAAATCAGATTTAAGGGTTGCATGCATACGGGTTTCAAGGTTTAATGATTTAAGGGTTTCAAAGTGGTTAAGTTTTGATGCCACTAATTCACCCCCCTCACCCCCTCAGGTGCTTCCTACCTTATTTCCTACAATTGGTATCATAGCTAAGTCCCTTGAAGGAATTTTAACAGCTTTAGGGAGATCCAAAGATGACAACATACAAGAAGGATATTCTTAGTTTTGATGGATCTATCTATAAACTATGGATGAATCGCATGATTGTACATCTCAGATGTAGTAATGAAGATTTTTGGAAGGTTACAAAGCAATCTTATATTCCTTGTGTAAACCGTAGTATTCCAGAGGATATTGCAGATGCTAAAGAAAATATTAAGTCAAAGGAAACCTTGTTGAGCACATTGAATGATGATGAAATGACCAATGTCAGAAATGGAGACAACCAATTAGATATGGGAAAATTTGAGAAATTTGCATGAAGGAGACAGAGAAGTAAAGCTTGCTTAGTTGTAGAGATTGAAGGGAAAATATGAGATTCTAAAGATGAAAACATTGTTTCATATATACTTAGGATAAATGATCTTGTGACTGTTATCAGATGTGTTCGTGAAAATTTAGAAAAAGATGAAATTATTATAAAAATGTTGAGATCACTAACCCCTACCTATAGTCACAAGGTTAAAGCCATTGAGGAGATCAGGATAGTGACAGATATAACAAGGGACAAAATATTTGATAGGCTTACTGCCTTTGAATTGAGTACATTTTATGATGTAGTACCAAAGATTGAGACTACATTCAAAGCTATTGTACCTAGGAAGGACATGCCAAAATCATAACCAAGTAAAAGGCATCAAAAATAATGGTTGGAAAAGGAGATGAAGGAACTGGAAGAAGAAGAAAGAGATATTGAAAGGTTGGAAGAACTTCTTACAAGGAGAGTACTTAGAGATACTACTGGTAGGTACAAAGAAAATTTTCCTATAGAATGTTTTTCATGTAGTAACATAGGACATTTTGCTTCTAAATTTCCAGAGAGAGCTAAGAAATTGAAGAGTAAAGTACTTACTTCTCCAAGGAGATTTTATTTTTCTGTTGATAGTGATGATGAAGGTATTTTTTATGATAAATCTGTTATAGCTGATAAAGATGATAATGAATTCACATTCTTTGTTGTCAAAGATGAAGATTCTAAGAGTGTATATTCCATCCCTATTAGTTCAACCATTACTATCAACGAAGAAGGTACAAAGTCTGATAATCTTAAGCCTACTAGTTCTTTCATTTCTATTAAAGAAGATGATTGCAAGTCTGAAGATTATATGCCTTCTAGTTCTATTGATTGTGTTGTTGAATAAAAATCCCTAGCTTCTCAATTTGTCAAGAAGGGTGAATGGGTAATAGATATTGGATTCTTTCACCATATGACTGGTGACAAGATGTTTTTTTTATTTTTGAGAAATATGATGGTGGTATGGTAAGATGGGGAGACCACACCAAAGAGATGATCAGAGGTAGAATTTCTATCTCCTTAGATGATAAGAAAAATGTTGATGATGTATTATATGTAGAAGGTTTGAAACATAATCTTCTAAGTGTTGGAGAGTTGATGGAAAAAGGGTATAACCTACATTTCAAGAATGACTCATGAAAAATCTTGAATAACTTTGAGATAGAGATAGAAATAGGAGCCAAGGAAAAAGGTAAAATTTTTAATTTGAATACTAGTCTAAGAAGTTGCTTGATCGCTCAAATAGATGAAAGTTTGTTTTGGAAAAAGAGTCTATGTCATGTAAGATTTGATAATATTTTTTTCTATAAGATCTACTTATGTTGTTAGATATTTTCCTAGAATGAAGAAACCTACCAATGTTATTTGTAAGGAATGTTAGTTAGACAAATAGACAAGAGTTATGTTTCATTCCAAATCTGGAAAATCTAATGGAATGTTAGATCTTGTTCATACTGACTTGTGTGGTCCTGCTAAGATAAGAAGCTTCCAAGGTGACATATACTTTATGTTTCTTATTGATGATTACTCAAGGATGGCGTGGGTGAATTTCTTGAGAGAAAATTTTGAAGCCTTTAACAAGAATGAGATAGGTAAGAAGGTGAAGTGTCTGAGATCTAATAGAGGAGGAGAATTCACATCATGTGATTTCAATACTCTTTGTAAAATGTATGGAATAAAGAGATAATTTTATGCTCTATGGACCCCACAATAGAATGGAGTGGTGGAGAGAAAGAACAAATAAGTTCTACACACTTCTAAGACTATGATGCTTGAAAGAAATGTTATGCATATGTTCTAGAGAGAAGCACTCATCACTACAATAGACACACTTAACTGAGTGAAAATAAAAAGAGAAATGTGTAAGACACCTTATGAACTTTGGTGTGGAAGTGTTCCTATAGTCAAGTACTTTAGAATTTTTGGTATTAAATGCTACATCAAGAGAGGTGATGACACATACAAGTTTAATTCAAGGAGTGATTAAGGTATATTCCTTGTCTACTCTACCAAAATAAAATCTTATAGGTGTTACAATAAGAGGTTGAAGAAGCTAGTAGAGTGAAAATGTGAAGGTGGATGAAATTCTTGACAACCCATCTAGACCCTATAGACATGATTTTGATGATCTAAACTCTAATGGTAATCAAATTCAACAACAAAAAGTTTAGAACCAAGCTCCAAATGTGAAAGTGAACGCAGATGATGAAGCCTACACAAGTGAAGAAGAGGAAGGAAAAATCTTTGTGATAAAGAAGAAACCACCAAGGTATGTATGGATGAAGCATTCTGAATATTAGATCATTAGTAACAAGAACAAGGGTGTTCAAACCAGGAAAATAATTGCTCAAGATCAGATTTTCTTAATATCATCTAGAATAAACCGATTAAAGAGTGGACTAAAGCTATTAAGGAATATATTATGAAAATAAATGATCATGTGGAGAAGCTCATAATTAGAGAGGCCAAAGTTGAAGCATTTATTGAGAGAGAGAGAACAATGGTGTTAGACTTGAGAATTGATAAATTTCTAAGTCTAGTCAAGACAAAAGTAAGACTAAAAGAAAGAAGAACAAGACTAAGAAGAAAAAGACCAAGAAGAAGAACAAGACTTCAGATAGACTACATAAACCTCATAAATTCAATGGTAAGTATTTTTTTGTGGCAATTTTGGTTATAAAGTTGTAAGTTGCAGAAATAAAGATCATGTCCCTAGATGTAAAAGGTATAATCATAACTCAAGAGTATGAAATAGTTTGAAAAGGATAAATGATATTTTCAGAAGGAAGAAAGGTAGATGTCCATGTTATAACATGGAGTTGTTATACAGTTTAGATGCAACTTAATTATCAACGTAGATTACCAAATATTTAAAAGACAAAATAAACACATGTGATACAGTAGGAATGTACAAAAATGTGCAGAAGGATGGTGAGGCTGAGAAGCAGAAAGTGGAAAAGAAAATTCAGATTGAGAAAGGAGTACAAAAATATGACAAATGAAAAGAGAAGGAGAAGGAAAAAAAGGTGAAAAAAGTGTAGGAACAAGTCAAAGAGGAAGAAGAATAGAGGATAATTCTGAAAAAGAGGGAACTCTTCGAGGAAAGTTATGGGTACTTACCCCTCATGATCAGAAATAAGATATAGATGGATGCATCAATATAGTAAACTTTATGGATATATCATTCAACCTGGATTGGTGTTTTGGAGGATGCTACTTAGGGGGAGTAGTAACCTTTGTAAGATTTGGATTGAAGGTACAAAAGATTAGTGCATAATAAGATAAGAGATGCACCTTTGTCATTTATGTCAAAGGGGGATATAAGCATGTGAAAAATAAGTTCAAGTTGAGGACAGAAGAGTTTATGGAAGGAGATAAGAACCTAATAAATAATTTATATACTTGTACATAAGAAAGAGTTTCATTTAAGGAGAAGAGTTCATATCTAAGGGAGATTAACTGATGGTGATAAGAGTATGTAATCAGAGCATGGGAAGCTTGTTCCTAGGGGAAGCATAGACATAAAGGAAGATGATTTAGAGAGACTCTAAAAGATAATTATGAATATTGCTGGTAGTACTATTGATTATCTTTCTAGGATGGAGATTGTTGATTTCTAATTGCATTACTTATTTTTTCCATCAAACTTTGTTATCAATGCCAAAGGGGGAGATTGTTGGCAAGTTTGGATGTGTTTTCATTGATGTCAACATGTCTGTTATGTAGTTTTTCCAAAGGAAGAGTATGTTCATGTAAGACCAGAAAAAGGCATAATAGCGTATCTAGGAGATCACAAACCCTAATCAATATGCTATCTATCTAATCTATCATGAAAGCCATTCAAAACAAGAGTTCATAAACAATAAAACATAAAACACTAAGAACTCCTTTCAAATGTAGCTCCCATGTCCTCCTTTCTTCTCCATAATCAGATTTGATGTTTCTCTTTCACAATGGGTATGTGCAGGATCATGGTATACCAAGCTATGGCCTTAAGTGGCAATGAAAATTTAGAAAATCGGGGTTAGTAAACTTGACGTAAAATGTTGAACATCTTATCAACCTTATGTGAAAAATTTGTAACAACAGAATCTATAGGAAATTGAATGTAGCTTCTAAACTACTAGCCCTTTTCTGAAAAAAAAATTAATCTAACTGTTCAATATTTTAGATTCCAATGCAGTACTACAAAAATTTTAGGAAAAAGATAAAAAGTACGTGTATGTCTAACCACCTTAATCACAATCAAATGATGATATATTTTCACAAGATTCTAAATATAAGTTGTAGACTCATGCCCGGATGTGACGCATATTTTTGTTTAATTTTTTACCAAATAAATAATTAATTATGAATTTTCTGCTACAACTTATTCAAAATAAAAAAAATCTCGTGTCTCACCACCTTAACTAATTCTAAACTTTACAAAATTGTAAATTTTTTTGTTTTCTTATAGTAGGCGAATCATAGAATGTGACCCATGTTTCAGATTTCAAAAAGGTTAAACCGTTTGAAAGTTATGGTTGTTTTTCAATCAGTATGTCAATTAGGACTTTAGAGATATCTCAACTAGAAAATAAGTAATAATTACTTACTGAACTTTAATTCTTACAGCAATTATATTGATGGAAATTTGATAAGAAACCCTTTTCATTTCCTCAATTTTGGGTGAAAAAAAGGTTGTCAGCTACATTGTCTAATTCTGTAGATCAGAGGAAATATGATGAACACGTCATTTGGGTTGACCAACCATGTTTGACATTGGAAAGCCAAAACCCAAAGCAACTACCAAGCCTAATCGTATATCTGATATTATCGTATGTCTGATATTATCGTATATCTGATATTATTGTATATCTGATATCTCCCACCCAAATACAACATTTTGATTTTAAAATTTTCTGATTCAAGTTTTTTCAATTTTATGAGTTTTAGTTTATATATTATAAATTTCATTTGTTTTAATATTAATATTAGATGGTAATAGAAAATGTATTATATAATTATTTAAATATTAGTATTATATTATTATTTATTTCTCTATTATATAATAGTATAATATTAGTATTAATTATTTATTAATATTTATAGTATAACAATAATACCTAGGAGAGAGTAGGAACTGTAGAGAGAGGAGTAGGAACTCTCTCTCTCTCTCTCTCAACCTATATATTACCTCCTGCCATGGAACTCTTGCAAAATGATGGCGCAAATGGAGAGTCTTGTATTCCTATAAATAGAGAACTGCAGAGCCATATGAGAATGTATATGTAATTATTTACACACCTAGTTCAAGGTTATAAGAGAATATTTACTTGAAGCTTATAGGGAGTGTGTGAACCAAATTAGAGGGAGTTACAAGAAAAAATGGGAGTTTGTTGAGTAGAAAGGGTCCTCTGATTTCTAGGTTTATAACTCTGTTCAATATGTGGGGATGAGAGGAGGTAAAGATGGTCTTTCATTCAATATTGTGTTTATAGATCAGTTAGTTTATCTGGAAGCCAAAATAGCTCAGCTTGAATGTAATTTTGATTGGAAACAAGTCTACAAATGTGATTTTGTTGTTGATAGTCAGGAGGTGGCCATTAATCATGAGCTCATCAAAAAATTGGCCATTATTCAGGGCCCTCCTGGCACTGGAAAAACATTTACCGGGTTGCAAATTATAAAGGTTTTTCTTCATAAGATTGCAAATTCCTCTGCTCCCATTCTCATAGTGTGCTTTACTAACAGAGCTCTAGATCAATTTTTGGAGGGAATATATGAATACAAGAAAATTCTAGCAAGGTTAGTATCTAGAACTAAGAGCTCAATTCTTAGCAAATGTACTCTTGACCAGGGACAAGAGAGTTGATATGATATTGTTTTCTTTGGTAAAAGAAACATTAAATTCCTAATTGGAATGTAAACACATCAGAAAATATAAGATTACTTAACATTCCAAATAGAACTTGTGTTGGCCTTTTTAGGGCTAGAATTGGTTTGTATGTCTTTAGAAATGCCAAGCTAGTCTCAGAAAATTCTGCAGTGTGGAGTGATATCATAAGGCATTTTACATATAATATGTATGTTGGTAATGGAATACCACTATACTATCCTAAACATCTAGATGATGCTAGATGTATGTTGTTACCAAATCTCATGATTTAAGGAGGTATGATGATTGAAGTATGAGCTTTTGTACTAGGAAATGTGCAAAGAAAAAATAATTTGTGGTCATCTTTGTCCCAGGAAATGTCATCACGGAGGACATGTGAGAATTGGATTTGCAAGGCCTGATGTATGAAGAAGTTTGAATTTTCTGGACATGTCTGCAAGAAGGTCTGTCATGCAACTTCCTATGACCCTTTCGACACATTGGAATAATCAAGTGTGTCTTAAGGGGTCGTAGGACCCCTTAGGACACACTTGAGTGTTCTAATGTGTCGAAAGGGGTCATCAAAACTTCCTAGGGGTCCTAGTATGTCTTATCATGTGTTAGGACACCTAGGAAGTCCCCATGACCCCTTTTGACACATTTCAACACTCAAGTGTGTCCCAAGAGGTCGTAGGACCCCTTAGGACACACTTGAGTGTTCTAATGTGTCAAAATGGGTCATGCGGACTTCCTAGGGGTCCTAGAATGCTTTATCATGCGTTAGGACCCCTAGGAAGACCCCATGACCCCTTTCGACACATTGGAACAATCAAGTGTGTCCCAAGGGGTCCTACTCCTATTGCTCCAATTGTTACCAATTTGTGCCTCCTAAATACTGTGAAGATTACCATGTACATGTCTTTTATACAAACTTCGCAGGGTGAAGGAAGAAAATAAAATACCTAGGGTAGAGAGTGAGAAACAATTTGGAATTACTGAAAATCTATGAGAAGAGATGAGATTATTGTGAGAAGAGGGGGGAAAATTAGGTGGGTCAAATTATCCAAGCCCCGAGACAACAACTGGGAACAATTCAAATAAAGAAAAAAGAGATTGAAATCTTGGGTGCAGAGGAAGCGAAACAAAGTGAGAGTGTAGAAGAGGAGATTGGGTTTCTTCAAAAAATCTCATGCGAAGCATTGGCTAATCTAGATGTCACGCTCTCTACTTCTGATGGTTCAACATTTCAAGTGCATTCTCTCATTCTCGTGAGAGCTATTTTCAGTTTTCCCTAGTTTTAACACTCCTAAGGGTCAAGTGTGTCCCAAGGGGTCGTAGGACACATTGGAATGTTGAAGTGTGCCCCCATGACCCTTTCAACACATTAGAATGCTCCAGTGTGTTGAAAGTGGTCCTACGACCCCTTACAACACACTTGAGTGTTCTAATGTTCCATAAGACCCTTACGACCCCTTCAATTATGTCATAGGACCCCTTGGGAGATACTTGAGTATCTAAATGTCTCAAAAGGGGTCATGGGAACTTCCTAGGGATCCTAGTACATGATAAGGCATACTAGTACCTCTAGGGAAGACCCCTTTTGACCCATTTAAATTCTCAAATGTGTTCGAAGGGGTCGTAGGACCCCATGGGACATAGTTGAGCATTCAAATGGGTCAAAAGGGGTCATGGGGTCTTCCTAGGGGTCCTAATAAGTGATAAGGTGTACTAGGACCCCTCGAAAGACCCCATGAACCCTTTTAACCAATTTGAATGTTCAAGTATGTTTGAAGGGGTCGTAAGACCCCTTGGGACACAATTGAACATTCAAATGG
>MU224448.1:1018949-1043590 GCA_018584345.1 Thuja plicata
GGGACACACTTGAGCATTAAAATGGGTTGAAAGGGCTCATGGGGCCTTCCTAGGGGTACTAATACATAATAAGGCATACTAGGATCCCTAGGAAGACTCCATGACCCCTTTTGACCCATTTGAATGCTCAAGTGTATCCTAAGGGGTTGATGACCCCTTGGGACACACTTAAGCATTCAAATGGGTTTAAAGGGGTCATGGGGTCTTTTAGGGGTCCTAGTATGTGATAAGACATATTAGGACCCCTAGGAAGACCCCGTGACTCTTTTTGACCCATTTGAATGCTCAAGTGTGTCCGAAGGGGTCTTAGGACCCCTTGGGACACACTTGAGAATTCAAATGGGTCAAAAAGGGTCAATTAGGTGAGGATGTTAGGAATCATATGGGGGAGATCAAATAAGGAGATATTGAGGATTTTCATGAAGCACCTTAATAGGGACGTGAATCCGCAATTAAGGGATATGGTAATTAGGTAAGATAAGGAATCATTAAGTCAATTAATAATTCAATATTCTCAATATTCATCACAAAATCAATAATTAGATTTATGAAATTATGAAAATCTCATAAATTGAAATTAGCCAATTAATTAATAAAAATTAATTAATTGTTGAAGACTTAGGAAAAAGGGAATAAATAAAGTTTATTTATTTATTCAATTAGGACCTAGAGATAAACTATGGTTTATTCATCCCAAGGGGGAAATTAGTGGATTATAGATTGAATTAAAGGTGTTGATGTTAAATTGAAATGATTTTGATGATATTGATAAGGTTCAGGATCAATTCTAAGGGTTCTGGAATAGTTTAGGAAATCACGAGGCATCGATGAGCTTTGACAATGCTCCCGCGTAATGATGTTTGGAAATGATTGAAAAGTGCCAATGAACTTTGATGGCATCATAAGATTGAAATTGAAATGGGGAAACATCGATGATCTTGGACAATGTTCTCGAAAGTATAATGATCAGAAATAGTATTGACCAATGTGGTCAACACTATTGAATTGATATTGATAGATTGATAGCGATAACACCGATGATCTTTGACAATGTTATCAAATAACTAATTAAGCGGATACAAAGCATCGATGATCTTGGACAATGCTCCTGAAATGATGACAAGATTGATCAAATTGAAATAGGGTTTTTATTGGTTTGGAAATTAGGCATCGATGATCTTGGACAATGCCCTAGAATGGTTAGAATGATTCCAAATAATTCTTAAAGTGATTAGGAATAGAATAAAATGGGTTTGAATCAATTTAAGAAGGTTTGGAATGGTTTAGGTTTGAATGGGATCAGTTTAGGATGGAATAGGATCAAATAGGATCGAATAGGATTGGTTTAGGGTTGATCAGAATTGATTAGGAAAATGATCGATTTGATAAGGAGAGTAGAAATGTTAGTAATTGATGACATGGAAGAATGACACAATATTAGTGAATGATAAAGATCAAACACACAATATATAAGACATGTTAAAAAGGGGGCATAGGAAATGAACCATTTTTAGGTGTCTACATTTTACCCCTCTTTGAGACAATGTGATTATGAGCATTGGCTCAAAGAAAAATAGAAGATCATGCCCTAGTGGATCGACAGAATGGAGGTAGGATGCTGCCTCGGAAAATTTGGCAGAAATTGATATGAGGACAATTTTTCAAAAATACATATGATTGATTGAAGAAATGTTAGGAGAAAGAATAAATTAGATGAAGAAATGTTAGTAAGATAAAAAGATGTTGGCTTTCATAAGTGCAATTATGTCATAAGAGCTTATTTTGATATAGCAAAAATGGATGCCGCGCATCGTGGCACAAAAAGGGCCAGAGTGAGAAATTCATCTTTTTGCATAAACAAACACATTGTAGACAAAGGATGATCTTGTCCATCCTGAAGCATATAGAAAAAATGCCCCAGAATTTCATGAGATCATCAAACAGATAGAAAGATAAAGTAAAAACTGGTTAGGAACCATCCTGGCTACTCTCATAAGTTGAGATAATATCATCGAGTAGCATAGGAACATGATCAAAAAAAGAAAATCAATAAAAGATAAAATACTCATTGAAATAATGTGAGCCAATAGCCATTCTGATCTTTTGTTACTTATATTAAATGTGTGTTGATTGATAGCTTAGATTGCAAATTGACTGACTTGATAATTGAGGACATTATTTGATATTTTTGGAATTGTTTCAGGACATTATTTGTTTTTTTAGGATTTTTTGAAATAGCCCTAGTTTCTAGCAAGGAAAAGACATTTTGAAAGGAGAAATGGAGTGGTAGATGGATGAAGGCTAAGGGTGGTTGCATGGGATCTATTTAGGTGCCAAGGACTATCCAAGAAATGGGATAACAATTTTTGTGCCAAGCAGAGGGACTGGTTAAGACAATGATAGGGTAATGAAAATAGTGTAGTGGATGGAATGCGAGAAATGGACATGTCAAGAGGTTTTTATTTGAAAACATGTTTTTCATTGAATGTCATTTTTTTGACAGCAAGACCAAGATAGGGAGTTGGATAGGACAATGTTAGGACCTAGATAGGATAATGACATGATATAAACAGGAAAATGATAGGATGTGGATAGGATATGCAAGATCAATTAGGGATAATGAGAAGGGATATGGAATATGGATGAAAGGTTGTGATAGGATAGGCAATATAAACCAAAGGGATCAAGACAATGTAAAGCAGATATGACATGTGATGCTTCAAGGAAGATTTGTCACCATGTCAAGATCAAAGTTGGGGCAAAGGGGATAGGATAATGGATATGAGAGGCATAGGATAATGGAGGACATGTTGGGGATAATGGAGGATAATGATAGGAGTAGTGGAGGATAACACCAATGAAATCTTCCCCCAAGTATAGACTGCAAAAAGTTCATAGAATTACACATGACATCTATTTTCCAGGTTTTCATTATGGTACTTGCCCAAAGCACCTATTTGCCAGGTTTTCACTATTGGATGAAATTATTTCTCTTGATTCTTTTTTTTTTGTGTTACCAAGATGCCTGTTTGCCAGGTTTTCATCAGGGAAACTTTTCTCTTTTTCATTTTTTTTTTTTTTGATATTTTTTTAATACTTTGACTTTTTGACTTTTTGGAAAAAACTGGATGCATGAAATGACATGGATGAAGGACTCAAGTGCCTTACTCTTTGAAATGTGCTTTTGAAAGATATTGTGCAAAGATGTTGGTAGGGTAATAACAAAGGGATATGAAGTGGGTGATTGGATAAGGATGGGACAAGCTTTATGCAAAGGATTGGATAGGTTGGATGAAAGGATGGAAAACAAGTGTTGGATAATGAAGGGAATGTATGCCAGATTTCTTTGAAGTGGAAGGGAATGGATGCAAGGAAAACATTGGCACACACCTTGAGGGGTGATGGAGTGATAGAGAAAAATGAGATTTTGGATTTTGAAGGCTTAATGGAGAAAAGGATATGGATTTTGGGACACAAGGACCCAAAATACATTTGGAAGATGGAAGACATTTAGTAGAATGGATAGCAATTTTGGATGCCAATTTGGATTTTCAAGGAGCTTCTTGGGAACCCACATGCTTTTTGATTTTTCATTATTTTGTGGGTACTTTGAATATATTTATTGCACAATGGATTTTGGAACTCACATGGCTTTTGACTTTGTTTTTTTCTCAATGGGCCTTTGTGGCCTTTTGGATATGTCTTTTTCATCAAATTTTTCTTTTTTTGTACATGTCAATTAGACTGGACATGTTGATCCTTGATAGCATGTGGATTGCTTTTGTTGTGGATTTTATGCTTGGAATCCAAATTGATTTGAAAGGGAATGGAATTCATGGATGGATAAGAATTGTATGGAGGATTTTTGGATGGATGGAAGGTTCTCCAAGATGTGTGCCTTTACTGACTTGCATGTGGGAAAGGGTAAGAGGGTTTCAAGCTAGTGGAGGGAGGAACATATGGATATAAGATGGATGGAAGGGTTGAAAAGGGAGGTATACATATGGAATTGGATTTTGAAGGGATACCAACACCTTGAGATATAGATTTTTTATTAAGATGATGAACATTTGAATTTTCTGGTACACGTAAGGGTTTCATTATACCTTTTGCATGGAGTCTAACCCTTTTACTTGATATTTATTTCTTTGACTAGTAGGATACTTGCTACAAGATGTGAGTCCATTATTATGAGGTGTGAATGATATGGAAGGACTTATAAGACCATGAGGTGGACTACACTCAATAGAACTATGGGAACCCATTTGAAGTGCAAGGGGTTCATGAAAAACTTGCATAGATGTGCTTGAATCACAAGGGGGAGCACAAGGAATAATAAGATCTTGTGATGGAGTATGAGAAGTGACAAGATCATCTGGTACAATAGGATCTTGTGGGGGATCTGAAGGGATGATGTGATCTTGAGGAGAACATGAAGGTGAAGGGACACCTTGATCTTTACTTGGAAAGGGATCTTGGGAAGATATGGAAGGGAGATCATGATCTTGCTTGGGAAGTGGGAGGTCAATGGGACTTGGAAGGATATTTTTCTCTTGAGGTGGAAAGGGATCATTTTGGATAGGGGGGATAAGAATATTGGGATCATCATGAGGCCTAAGGGAAATATGGTCTTGGTCAACAATAGGATAGAACTGGTCATTGAAGGGGTCTTGATCTTGATATGTTTTTAGACATGTTTCTATATTCTTTTTATCATCCTCTTGACATGGGATATGACTTTGGACATGCAAGGGGGGTTCTCAAAAGGGATCAACATTTTGATATGAGGAATATAGAATTTGGATAGGAATCTAATGAGTAGGCTTGATTGAAATGGGAGGAAATGATGGAACTAATTCAATGGAACTTGGGCTATGCATACGACTAGCTTAGATGTCTTTCATGGATATCCATTGGAAGGTTGCATTGTTGGAAGAATCACTTGATGGGGAAGGAGGAAATTTCTCTTGGGAGGAATGTGGGGATGAAGGGGTGGAAGGAAACATGGATGTTTCTTGAAGGTAAATGTCTTGAGGGGAAATAGGTATGTCATCCATGTGATTTTTTTAGGGTGATCCATTGCTAGACACAAGTAAATTATTTGTTTGATCCAATTTTTGAAACAAATTCTTTAAAATTTTTTATTTGAACTTATGTTGCTTGATGGGACTTGTTTGTGATACCTCATCATTAAATTTACATGTTGGAAAAAATTATTGGATTGAACATGTTCCTCAAAAGGGTTCTCATTGATTATGTTTTGTTGATGCTAAAAATATGTCACATTTGAATTTTTCCTTGTTTGAGAAAAAATTGTTTGATTTGAAGATATAAGAGGGCCTTCATCACTAGAAAATGTTCTTGAATGCAATATTATTGGTGACCTTGATATTGATTGACTTGTTTGTATGGTCAACACAAGAGTTTGTTTGGTTTCTTGAGTAACACTTGGTTGCATTGGAATGAAGATTGGTTCATAATTAGGTGGTGGCCCCAATTGAATTATGCCATGCACTGGTTGAAAGGTTTGCTTGGGAATTTGGTTGAATGATTGATTTAAAATTTGAGCACATGGAGACTATTTTGAAATTTGATTTAATTGATCTTGATCTAGGACTTGATTTAAAAATATTGGCTCTTGCACATGATTGAATTGGGCTTTATTATATTGTTCATTTGCCTCATTGAGTTGTAAAATGAGTTTTGGTATCTTTGATTTCTTAATGAGAGGCTATGTGTCAATTTCACCAAAATATTCACTTGGACATCCAAGGAGTTTGGCCATATCCTTTCTACTCTTTGGAATATTTTATATGCTCTCTTCCAAGCTCTTCTTTTCTTTGTCCACTTTTTCTTGCAACTTTTGAATCATGTTCACATGGATTTGATGCAATTGATTGTTTGGTTGTTTTGACATCATTTGTCTTGGCTCAAAGGCTTGTTGTTGCAAAGGTATATCTTGTCTTTGATCAAAAGGTAGTTGTTATTTTCCTTGTGATGGAAACATGGGTTGATAAGTTTCTGGCTGCCTTTTGGATGCTTGGAACCTAGTGAAGATTGACATGATGATTATATGCAAATGCAAGAATTTTGACTTTTTTGAGGAACTTTTAGGATGAAAATGCAACCTAAATATGAAAATTCTTTATGTAAATGAAAATTTGGACTTAGAATGATTTATGCAAAGAAACCTATGGCTTAATGCAATTGATTTTGTTTTTGGATTTGAAAAATCTTTGAAAATTACAAACCTAAGAGCCTAACCTTAGGAGAATGAATAGGAATCTTGACTTTAAAAATGGATCAATTTGATAAAAGGGTAAAAAAGGATTAAGTCCAATCCAAAATGACAAAGATGCAGTGAGACCAATTTATAGGGGGAAATTCGATATAGGGAAAAATAGGATTTATATAGGGACAAATAGGACCAATTCAAGATTATTTATTCAATGACATAAGGTAAGACCCTAAAATTTGAATTGCTTTGGGATTTTACAAAGTTTTTGAAAAGGATCTAAATGCAGTATGAGGATTTTTTTGCAAGGCAATATGTTGTTATGATGCAAGCTTAATGCAAGAGGATTAAGATTGAAAATGCAAGGACACTAATGCAATGTATGAAAAAGGGATTATGCTATGAATATGCAAGAATGAAGCAAACCACAAGGCTCCAAGATAAATGTTTTTGGTCTCCATATATTCACAAGGTTTTGAAACAAGGTGTTTTGGGTAGAATCAAAGTGTTCAACAATGTTTGGGAATGTTTTTGAAATGTTTGGAATGTTTGGCATGAGAATAGAATGCTTAGGAGTGTTTTTGAAATTTCTCTTTAAAATTTTGAAACACCCACACAAGACACGTTGTGAACAACGACTGTTGTAAAATTGAAACAAACACATCACAACCTAAGGATGGAAAGGAAAATATCTATTGAATCCCCACTTGAACAAAGTTCAGCCATGCTTACTAATAATGGACAACCTAGATTCTTGGAGGCACAGGCTCCTCCTTATAGTGCACTCACTTCTCAGGCACTCCAAGCTTCAAATCCCAAGGGTCATCACTTCCCAAGGGATTGTTGTCTTGACTAATAGCCATGAAAGTGTGGGGCATCTTAGTTGGTCTCCAACCTACCACGCCAATAGATAGAAGGTTTTTGGATACTATGACATGGTGTTTAGTAAGGGAATCCATTCGGGTGCTTATACATGCGGTAGATTAGCTCTGTTATGGAGGCCTCCCAGCCTACAAAAGTTACATTTCATAGGTTTTAACGCACCACAAGGGTACTGAGGGAGATCTTCTTTCTGGTATAACACATTCAAAACCCATTCATTATGATATTAATCATAATGAAATCTTTTGTGTCCTGGTTTGGATGGGCTTGGCTTTATCCTGTTACCAGTTGGGCATCCACTCTCACTGGCTCTACTAAAGCACTTGGGAGGTATCCACACTAAAGGAATTGCATGGATTTCTCTTATACCCAAGGTCCAAAAAGGTGAGGGGAGAGGATACTTCCATACATTTTTTTGGATTTACAAACTAAAATACACTTCAAGCACATGAATGAAATGGTTCATTTTAAAGCACCAAGTTGAAGTGTTTGCTAACTACCAAAAACACAAATGAAAGTTTTAGAAAACATAAAGTCTTCTATAAACATCCTACATTGAACCCGTTAGTAGTTTTTAATGATTTATTCTTCATACCACAATTGCCAACATGCCGCACAAATCATCAGTAACACAAAAATATAGTATACTAAGTGCAGAAATAGGTTTAGGAATGCAGAAAGTTAAAAATTTGCTTAAAAACATCAAATTTACCAACTGCACAGGATCATGCTACCACTTGTGCAGAACTAGGGTACCACCTATGCAAAAACATGCTACCACCTACACAGCTTTTGACCACCTGCGTAGAACCTGCAACCAAGTGCACAACTACTGATTAGAGGCCTAAAAAGCGGTAAAAACATGCAAAATCAAAGGTTTTTTGCACATCTAAGCATGAAATAATATCAAAACACAACTAGGGTTCATTATTTATTCCATTTAGGTTGATTTGAAAATATTGAAGTCAAATTGAAACCCTAATTATCTTGCATGCACATCAAGATGATTTAGGAACACCTTAAGGATGAAATCTGCATTTGATCCTAGACTAGTTTAGAGTTCATTATAGGTACCCAAATCAGATGTGCATGTTCATTTTAGGTCCCTTATCAACTTAAACAACTTTATCTTGCATAAAATGTGCCATTTCAACCCCTAGTTAGGCTAGATTGCAAGTTTGATTGGAATTTGAAAAAACTTATTTGCATGGAACCCTAACTAGGTGGAGTTCATTTTAAGAGCCCAAATCAAAATGTGAGAGTTCATTTTAGGATTGAAAATTGAAATTTTAGGTTCATTAACCACATTAGGGTTCATTAACCAAGTTTAGGGTTCATTTGAATAGTTTAGGATCCATTTTAAACTTTCATTAGATAAAAAGCAGAAGAGAAAGCATAAAATGCAGAAGTGCTTCCTAAACATGCAAATATTGATCTTAAACCCTAAACATGGATCTCATGTGACTAACTATGTAGCTAAGTATCCAAATGTGTAGATATGGGATCCAAGTGCATAGGTCTGGGTCCCAACTGCATAGGACTTAACCACCTATGCAAAAATAGTGACCGCCTGTGCAGGAACAGTGGCCACCTACACAGAAACACTGACCACCTACGCAGCAAGTGTAGGTGGTATGACCACCTATCCAGAACCTGTAACCACCTGCACAACTTTTGTAACCACCTACACAGTTTGGCTTATCACCTATGCAGAACTCTTCCAAAACCTTCAAATGGTACAAAAACAAAAAAAAAATTAGTTAGACATGTTTCACGTCGGGTTCACCAAATCTAAGACCAAAAAAAGGCATAATAGCATATCTAGGAGATCACAAACCCTAATCAATATTATACATCATGAAATCCTTTCAAAACAAGAGTTCATAAATAATAAAACATAAAACACTAATAACTCCTTTCAAATGTAGCTCCCATGTCCTCCTTTCTTCTCCATAATCAGATTTGATGTTGCTCTTTGACAATAACACAATTGCACAAAGATACAAAAGCCAAGTTTGCAAGCGAGAATACTAGGAGAGAGTGATCTAACCTTGAAAGAGTGAAATACCTCTCAATTTATAGAGAATGAGAGTCAATTAGGTGAGGATGCACAAAATCTATGCATAAATGAAGATATTGGTTGGTAGGATGTTAGGAAGCATGATATGGGGGAGATCAAATAAGGAGATATTGAGGATATTCATGAAGCACCTTAATAGGGATGTGAATCCTCAATTAAGGGATATGACAATTAGGTAAGATTAGGAATCATTAAGTCAATTAATAATTCAATATTCTCAATATTCATCACAAAATCAATAATTAGATTTATGAAATTATGAAAATCTCATAAATTGAAATTAGCCAATTAATTAATTGTTGAAGACTTAGGAAAAAGGGAATAAATAAAGTTTATTTATTTATTCAATTAGGACCTAGAGATAAACTATGGGTTATTCATCCCAAGGGGGAAATTAGTGGATTATAGATCAAATTAAAGGTGTTGATGTCAAATTGAAATGATTTTGATGATATTGATAAGGTTTAGGATCAATTTTGAGGGTTCCAGAATAGTTTAGGAAACCACAAGGCATCGATGAGCTTTGACAATGCGCCCACATAATGATGTTTGGAAATGATTGAAAATCCCCAATAAACTTTGATGGTATCATAAGATTGAAATTGAAATGGGGAAAAATTGATGATCTTGGACAATGTTCTCGAAATGATAATGATTAGAAATAGTATTGAAAAACATGGACAACACTATTGAATTGATATTGATAGATTGATAGCGATAACACCAATGATCTTTGACAATGTTATCAAATAGCCTATTAAGTGGATATGAAGCATCGATGATCTTGGACAATGCTCCTAAAATGATTACAAGATTCATCAAATTGAAATAGGGTTTTGATCGGTTTGGAAATTAGGCATCAATGATTGTGGACAATGCCCCAGAATGGTTGGAATGAGTCCAAACAATTCTCTAAGTGATTAGGAATAGAACAGAATGGGTTTGAATCAATTTAGGAAGGTTTGGAATGGTTTAGGTTTGAATGGGATCTATTTAGGATCAAATAGGATCAAATAGGATTGGTTTAGGGTTGATCAGAATTGATTAGGAAAATGATCGATTTGATAAGGAGAGCAGAAATGTTAGTAATTGATGACATTGAAAAATGACACAATATTAGTGAATGATAAAGATCAAACACACAATATAGAAGACATGTTACAAAGGGAGCATAGGCAATGAACCATTTTTAGGTGTCTACAACTCATAGGTAAGGTGAAGGAAGGTTACTTAAGATGAGGAGTTAGGCACCTCATGGGATGGTGTAGAAGTTGTTTACAAGGTTCATGTCAAGTCACAAATGTTGATACGATTATTTGAGTAAGTTATGAGATCATAATTGGTGACTATCTACTTTGTTTTATTCTAGTGTATCAGAGTTATAGAGATTGTCTTTGCACATGTACACATGTTAAGATATTTGGTAGCATAGTTGAGAATGTGTTAAGGACATTTTGATGTATCTTTAGTGTAAAGGGTTCATGATCTTGAAATTTCGGAAGGCATTTTCAAGTATTATAGTGGAAGGTGGTAGTGTTCTTTGGGGGTGAGCATATAATACTAGAAAATTAGTTCATTGGGATAGATTTGATTATTTGTTTGAGCTCCATGATGCCTAAGGACAATATTATATTATGTGCCTAATGATTTAGAAATCTACATCGATCAAGGAGATGATCTTAGGAGGTAATTTCTAGTTGGTGATAAGGTTTCTTATGTCCTAGGACAACTTGATCAGTAAAACATTTTATGGGTGATTGATAAAATTTTAAATGGAAGTGTTATGATCTTGAGATGATTATAAAGGATCTAAGCTATTTTTTATTGACATTCTTTTATCAAGGTCATTTATTTTGGTATAGTGAGATGGAAATTGAAATTTAGGTCTTTGTCGACTTGTTCTTGATATAAGGATTGATGAATTAGGAAAAAGTGTGTGGTTTCACTAGAGAAGGATTAATCATAGACACCAGGGATTTCTCATAGAGAAGTTGTGGAGATCTAGTGAAGGTTGAATTTGTCATTTGAATGAGTCAAAGAGAATTGTAATGACATATTTGATTATACTATAATGGAACTAATTATGGCATAAGTAGATGCTACTACAAAATTAAGAAATTTATCAGATTGTAGTATGATTTGTATTTGTAAGGAAATGAGTCTTCCTTAGGGTTGGATCCCAAGGCTAATTGAGTAGTGTGCTCTAGGAAGTGTTCCTATATGCATGTGCATTCCTCATTTTTAATAAGATTGTACATCTAACAAGGTATTAATCTTATTATGGGTTCAAACCCCATCGTGGTTTTCACCCTAATTTGGGTTTCCATGATAAAATTTATGGTGTTATATGTTGTGTATGTTTTCTAATTTATGTTTACTTACTCATGTCATTATAAATAATATTTAAGGGTTGTATGCATAAGGGTTTCAAGGTATAAGGTTTTAATGGTTTCAAATTGTTGAAATTTTCATGCAAATGATTCACCCCCCCCATCTCAGTTGATTGTTTTCTTATTTCCTGTAGAGAGATGGGGAGAAAAAAAGTAAGAGGTGAAGAATGTAAATGAGAGAGATAGAAATGGGAGGGAGGGAGAAGATGATTTTGGAGACATCTAGGTATGGGACTAAGAGGGGGGTGAATTAGTACTTCAAATAATTCACACTTTATCCCTATCAATCTCAAAATTCTTATTCTTATGATTACCGATACTGATATCTGATCTATCTTTTAACCGATAACTACTTGTAACATTAACCGATAGCATATAACTAATAGTTTGAAAATTAAGAAACATAAATATAAACATTCAGATACTCAACTAAATATTTTGGTATCACACAAAAAATTTGGTGAGAGGGAAAAACTATGGTAGGGATGAAATCCACAACTCATTATTGCAATAATAAGGTGCTCGGTTAAGAGCTTACAAATGTTATCATCTGCTGAATGATTTACCATGTTAGGAGTAACTATTACCCTATTAGAAGTAACTAAAGTCCTTTTAAAGACTACTCTGTGAAGATATGTTATCCCACTTATAAAGTGTTCAACCTATTAAAGGATTTATAATGAGTTCCTAATTAGAACTACTAAGTCTTGTTAAAGACTACCCATTGAAAGGATTTCATAATCTTGTTGGTAAATTTTTAGGAATAAATCAACAAGAAATGTTGACCTGTAAATGCTTTCTCCTAAAGATTATCAGATCTAGTTATGCTCTACTCCTTTCTTGCTTCTCACTGTTCTACTCTTAACTGATATTCACTTCTTCATAATCTACATTGTATATTCTTTATCATACATACATTAGTCTATCTCTCTCTCTCTCTCTCTCTCTCTCTCTCTCTCTCTCTCTCCTTCTCTTCATCTCTAGTATCCTTATAGAATGATTTGACCTAATCCTTAAAACCCTAAAGTTAGATTGAACGATCAAAACTTAATCATCTCATTGGGTGCATCATGATTTTCCCTTTTTCTGATAGGTGTCAGTAGTGATAGGTTTCAATAGCCAATAAAATTTACCGATAACCTAAACTTTTTTGATAACTTTATCCACTTGATGTAAGTCGCCAAAAATGACAACCTTAGTAAGATCTATGTTATCCAGTAGAGGATATTGTCAAGTACCAATCTCCCCTTTTGGCACTGATGAAAAAACTTCTTACTTCACTTCTATCAGGCAAGGCCTTCATTCCTTTGCTCCTTTTACTTCTCCCCTTTTCTCTACTTATCCCCTTTTTTTTTTTTTACTTCTCCCCATTGACAGGGTGCCAAAGGCGCATAAAAACAAAAGAATATTGTGGTGCTTAACTATTGTCTTTTCCTTTTGTATAATTATATTTAGTCTGTATACTTTCCAAGATTGTGTTCCATTGCTCCTGTAGATGATTGATTGTTGTAATATGTCCTTGAACTTGTATTTTTATTTCAATAAGGTCTTCAGTGGTACTCTTCTCTTCTATGCTTAGTAAAAATGTTGTATCTTATATTTGTTTTTGTATTAATTCCATAACTATAGTTATCTTGTATGATTCTTCAAGAGTTATTTTATTGTCTATAAGTACCTTCTTTTTTATGTCAATAGCTATAGTCAATGTCTTTTTTATTTCCTCTAATTTCTCTGATAAAATTTTAATAGCTTATTTCAACTTGTCTACACTTCTGTTAGTAGATGTTCTCAGTTGTATTCTTGATTTCAATTCTTCTTTAATATTTTTGTCATTATTGATGGTGTCCACAAACTTCTGTAGTTGTTCTATAGTATGTTCTTTGTCATTTTTGGCAACTATTGGTAATAAGTTTGAAAGTGTTTCAACTAAATTATTAATAATCCTTCTCTTTTTCTTTTCTCTTAGTCATTTTTCTTGGCCTTATAGTGTAACTAAGTTGGATCTCTCTTCAAAATGTCAAATTTAGGTATGTTATCCAAATCTTTTATTTCTTCTCTCTCTGAGTTTCTCTATCTCCTTTCTTGTGTTGTTTAAATTGCAGTAATGTTTTGTAGTGGCCTTGCAACCTGTTATTCTTTAGTTTATGAAATTTCACTGAAAATAGGTGTTATGTTGACATGATATTCTTCTTGTTTAGATTATGTTTCAAAGCTTGTTATCTCTTGTGTGAATTATTCCTCAAGATGTTCATCCTTTTCAGCTCTTCCTTCATCCTTAGATTCATCACTGATTTCTATTGGTTCTTGTCCTTGTTCTACATTGAATCTTATTAGGTTGTCACTTTCAGTTAGTGATTCTTCTGTTCTTCTTGCTCCTTTTCTATATTAAAAATCATTTCCCATTTTTGCAGTACTTCATCTTCCACTTCTTTATGTAATCCTACTAATAACTATTCTACTATGTACTTCCTAAGAAACCTAATCTCATATTTTTTCAATAGTAGGTCTATTTTTGTTGTGCTTGCTTTTTGTTTTGTAATAATTAGTGTTCTTTATCTACCCAACTTTTCTTATTTATCTCCTTCATTCCATCTTGTGCTGATTTTTTCTAGTAACAATTTAGGAATGTTCTAACTTAACTTTCTTGCAAATCTCCTAAACTTGTGTAGGTGAAATACTATAGAATCTTCAATAGTTTTCTTTTCTTCTTATGTCCATGACCGATACTTAGTCTTGCATATATGACCAATAGTTTTGTATTCTCTTATTTAATCTATGAGGTATTTTGTTGTCCTTGGTATTGTTAGCTTCAATTTTTTAGGCTTATTTTAATTTTGATGTGTCCTTGTGCTTTTCTGTGTTATTATTTCTCTACTTTCCAATATATGTCATCCAGTATCCTTGTTGGTGGATTGTTTATGTTGGGTTCTTTTAATTTTTTCACATGTCTCAAGTATTGTATTTGATCTTTGTTTTATTAATTTACCTCTACCTATCTCTTTTAAACTTTTTCCTTTGATATTATTCTCCTATATACTTATTCATAAGTTTCAAATCTATCAACTTCCTTGTCCTTTGGTTGCTCTAACAGTTGTTCAATGCTAGTTGTTAATTCATTCTCACTTACTTTGTATCTCATAGGTTGTAACCATGATGCTCTTGGTTTTATTGCTTTAATTATATATGAGTGAGTGTTAACTATAAAAAATATCTCCTTGTCATATTTCTTTGCAATGTGTGATATTATATTATACCTCTCATACATATTAGTTTGATATTCATAAAAATAGCTCCACATTACAAAACTAAAATTTCTTCCCAATTATGCAATATATCTATTGATCCAATTTATAACTGGTTCATTTTCTATCCAATTCACTACACCTATTCCTTAAAAATAATTTTTTGTATATAAAAACATACATACCAGTAGTGGTCCAAAATTCAATCCTTGCTTCTTAATCTTTCTCAGATTCAATATTAATTGAGCTCTCATCATTTTTTCTAGATTGTATCTCTTTCCTTCTATGACAATCTCATGTACGATTTGCAATGTTCCTCCATAAATAGCATCTAACTAATTTTATTGGTATACCTTTTAATCCAATAACCATAGAAGAAAACTTCATCTCTTTGTCTGAAATAGTGCTCACAGCATAAATTTTTTGTTTGGGTTTGTTAGGAATAAGGTGTCTCAACCTTGTATATTTCCTTACATTTGATATTTTTCAAATGTCAGCACTTTGGACAATTTGTAAGGTAATCATGACTAAATGGTTATGACGGATTCCTATGACAGTCATTAATATTTGTAAGAGATGATTGTGGAAGTTTCGATGATGGGTGAAGACATGAAAGACATGTGGCAACTAATTAGTTGAGTACTACACACTCTTCTATAGTCATGGGGTTTGGGGCATCACCCCAAAAAATTTTCTCAGAGAATGGTAAAACCCTAATACGGTTGCCTTTGGAATTTGCCCTAAAAAGTGAAGCGCATGATATAAGCATTTTTTAGGGTTGTGAATCTAAGAGAAGTTAATATATTGTTGGAACATTTTTATGCTGCTAGATTTGTCTTCAAGTGTCGATTATCTCCTAAAAGAACTTGCATTGCAAGTGTATTGTAAACAGTATTAGTTTTGATTAATACATTGTGCAGGTTTTGGAGTGCTGGGGTTTTTTATCGAAAGGTTTTCCCCAGGGTCAATCATTGTGTCATTCTCATTTTTCTATGTATGCATGTTATTGTATTATCATTCTTTAATTTCTAAGGGTTAAATTTGAATTTGCATGATCCTCTTCTTTGGAGTTTAGCGCAGGGAACTAGTTTTTGCACACTTCATTTCCTTTTAGTTGGTATTAGAGCCTAGCCAGTTTTGGTTCTATTTGTTAGGGTACAGGTTTTTTGAGCTAATCTCCAGCTCAGTGGGAGTATTTTTGTAGAGTATTCATAACCTTATTGTAGAAAGAGATGCAGGTTCTTCATACAGTAGAATGGAGGTGGAAAAGTTCAATGGCAAAAACTTTGAGTTGTGGAAACTCAAGATGGAAGACATACTCATAGACCATTTTGTATGGGAGTCGGTTGATAATGATATCAAACTAGTAAACATGCCTCAAGTAGATTGGGATCTCAAGGATCATAAAGCTAAGGGTCTCATTAGACTCTATCTAGCATATTTTGTTCTCCTGAATGTTCTCGATGAGAAGACTGCAAACAAATTATGGACATGGCTTGGGTTTGTGTATCAGGCCAAGTCATTGGTGAAAAGATTGTTCCTGAGAAAGAAGTTGTATTATCTGAGAATGGAGGAAGGAGGATCCATTGTAGATCATCTAAACGTGTTTAACATGCTAATTGCATAGTTGACATCAACTGGTGTCAAGTTGGAGGAGGAGGATCAATGTATGACCCTACTATGTTCCTTGCCGGATTCATTGGACCATCTTGTGATGGCCCTAGGGAGTACTATTGTCACTTTCCAAATGGATGATGTGGTGTCTTCACTCTTATCTAAAGAGATGTGAAGAAAGACTTCTGATTCAACCAAGGAAGCCCTTGTTATTCATGGTAGATCCAAAGACAAAGGAAAGAAAAATGACAATAAGTCTAAAAAGGGTAGATCCAAATCCCATGGGAAATCTAAGACTCCTAGAAAGTCTAAGGTAACATGTTTGAACTATGGTAAGACTGGGCACTTCCATAAGGACTGTAAAGAGCCAAAGAAGAAGAAGAAAATCCTAGATTCAAATTTTGAAAAATCTCAAGAAGATGGTGATGCTTTATTCATAGCCTTGGCCACTCATGCATCTAATGATGTGTGGCTGATTAACTTAGGTGCTTATTTTCACATGACCTCTCATCGAAGTTGGTTCTCAAATTACAAGGAGTTTGATGGTGGAAAGGTGTACCCAGGTGATGATTCTCACCTAGAGATAGTTGGATGAGGAAGAGTCACTATCATATTCCCTGATGGATGAGTAAAGGGGATCAATGGGGTAATGCACATCCCAGGTTTGGCATGAAACCTATTATCTATAAGTATGTTAAATGATGTAGGTGTGCAAGATATATTTTCAAAAGATGGATTGAAGATGATTAGAGGAGCTATAGTTCTCGTGAAAGGTACTAGGAGAGGTACCATGTTTCAGTTGGATGCTTGCACTTCATAGTGAAATAGTTCTTCTATCTCAAGGAAGAGAGCAGCAGTCACTTCATCTCCACCATCTGAAAAAATAGTGAAGAAGTCTATCATAATGGGTTCTGATGGTAGTGCAGCAAGTGTACCTAAGGGTGCTAACACTTTGGAAGGCAAACTTCCTGCAAAAAAGACAATGTTGTGGCAAATGAGATTTGGCCACATTGGTGAGAAGGGTCTCAAAACCCTAAAAAATAAAAAACCTTGTTGAGGGGTTAAATGATTGTAGTCTTGAGTTTGACTTCTGCGAACACTGTGTTTATGGTAAGCAAAATCATGATCACTTTTACTCCAGTTCTCACAAGTCTTCTAGTATTTTGGATCTTATCCATTTAGATGTGTTTGGTCCTGTTAAAGTTCCTTCAAACTCCAAATATGTATATTTTGTATCTTTTATAGATGATTATAGTATAAGGACATGGATTTATTTCCTTAAAATAAAGACACAAGTTTTCAGTTGGTTCAAGGAATTTAAAGCTCTCGTAGAGAATCAGACTGGTAAAAGAATTAAGTGGGTGAGAACTGACAATGGTGGTGAGTTTTTCTTGGCAGAGTTTGAGTAGTTCTGTAAAGAACGAGGCATAAAGAGGCATAAGACAACTCCTTATACCCCACAACAAAATGGAGTTGCAGAAAGAATGAACAGGACACTGATGGGGAAGGCTAGGAGTATACTTAGTGGAGCTGGCCTTGGACAAAGGTTTTGGGCTAAAGCTATGGCCAATGCTTTCTATCTGGTTAAAAATTTTCCTACATCAACTCTTGTTGGTAAGACACCCTTGGAGGTGTGGTCTGGTAAGAAGCCTTTAGTTAGACATCTTCATGTTTTTGGTTATGAAGCTTATGCTCATGTGCCTAAGAAGAGAAGATCTGAGTTGGAAAACAAGGCTGTAAAATATATCTTCATTGGCTACAGTGTTGGTGTTAAAGGATATAAGCTTTGGGATCCTGTGATTGGTAAGGTGTTGTATAGTAGAAATGTTATTTTTAGAGAGCTAACACCTTCTCCTATTTGGCTATAGCTAGATGAAAAAGAAATGAAAGAAGATGTTGTTCAGTTGCCTCCTACCCCTGAGAAGACTGAGTAGAGAGACTGTGATAGATTTGATGATGAGGAGAGCTCTAGAAGCTCTAAAGAATTAGAAGAAGAGGTAGAACAACCTCCAACTCAGCCCTTGATGAGATCCATGAGAGAAAGAAAGAAGCCAGAGAGGTTTGGATTTTCTATGTTAGATTCTAGTTGTGCTTATGCCTTGATTACAAACACTGATGAGCCTAGATATGTGAAAGAGGCTATAGGTATGGAAGATGCAGCTTCCTGGATTGAGGACATGGATGATGAGATGGCTTCATTGGAGAAGAACAAAACTTGGGACCTAGTACCTTTTCCTAAAGGAAAGAAACTTGTTGGAAGAAAATGGGTGTCTAAGAAGAAATTCTGTGCAGATGGCAGTGTTGAGAGACACAACACCAAATTAGTTGCAAAGGGGTATTCACAGGTGGAGGGAATTGATTATGGTGAAATATTTTCTCCTATTGTAAAGCTTACATCCATTCAATTTTTGTTATCTCTGGCAGCATCGTATGATTTAGAGGTAGAACAAATGGATGTGAAGACAACTTTCCTTCATGGAGATTTAGAGGAAGAGATCTATATGTCATAGCCTAAGCACTATATTCAGAGAGGTAAAGAGTCTTTGCTTTGTAGATTAAAGAAGTCTCTGTATGGTTTGAAACAATCTCCTAGGATGTGGTACCTTAAATTTGATGCCTTTGTGTTGTCGATTGGTTTTCTGAGATCGAAATCAAATCATTGTGTTTATTTCAAAGTTGACAATGATTTCCTTCTTATTATTGCATTATATGTTGATGATATGTTGTTGATTGGGAAGGGTGTGGGTATGATTTATGATTTGAAGTCTCAGTTGTTAGCACAATTTGAGATGAAAGATCTAGGGGTAGCCAGGTATATTCTGGGTATGGAAATCAGCAGAGATAGGTCTAACAAAAAACTTTGGTTGAGTCAGAGTAAGTATGTGAAGTTTGTGTTGGACATGTTTAGCATGGCAGATTGCAGACCATTGTGTGTTCCTGTTTCTATGGGAATAAAGTTATCTATGGATGATTGTCCAAAATCTCATAGTGAGGTGGAAGACATGAGCAAAGTACCTTATATGAGTGTAGTTGGTAGCCTTATGTATGCTATGGTCTATACTAAACCGGACATTGCCCAAGCAGTGGGAGTCCTAAGTCAGTTTATGGCTAAACCTTGACAGGTACATTGGGATACAGTTAAGAGAGTGTTCAGATTTTTGAAGGGTACATTAGAGTATTCCATATGCTATCATGGAAACTCTTCTGGAGCTCTGCATTTAGTTTGTATTCATGGGTTTGTGGATTCATATTGGGCAGGTTACATTGACAGTAGGAGATCCACCAGTGCCTATGTGTTCACTATGTTTGGTGGTGCCATTAGTTGGATGAGTAAGAGACAACCTGTGGTTGCTTTGTCCATGACAGAAGCAGAGTACATGGCAGCTACTCATGCTTGTAAGGAAGCCATTTGGCTTAAGAGACTGTGTTCGGATGTTGGTGTTGATGCAAGATAGATTACAATTTGTTGTGATAGTCAGAGTGCTATTTGCCTTGCAAAGAATCCAATTTTCCATGCCAGAACCAAGCACATTGATGTACAATTTAAATTTCTGAGAGATATGGTAGAGGATGGAAAGGTAAGTTTGGAGAAGGTAGATACAGTAAAGAATTTTGTAGATGCATTGACAAAACCTATGGGCACAGAGAAGTTCAGATGGTGTTCAGAGTCTATGGGCCTCTCGGCCTATAGCAATTAAATCTTGTTATTTCCTTTGGCTCTTACAAGGTGTTTGAAAAGTGGGAGAATTTTAGGAATAAGGTGTCCCAACCTTGTATATTTCCTTACATTTGATATTCCAAATGTCAGCACTTTGTACAATGTGTAAGGTAATCATGAATGAAATGGTTATGATGGATTCCTATGACGGTCATTAATATTAGTAAGAGCTAATTGTGGAAGTTTTGATGATGGGTGAAGACATGCAAGACATGTGGAAACTAATCAGTTGAGTACTGTACACTCTTTGGCAATTGTGGGGTTCCTATTTTCTCAGAGAATAGTAAAACCCTAATACGGCTGCCTTTGGAAGTTGCTCTAAAAAGTGAAGTGCATGATATAAGCATTTTTTAGGGTTGTGAATCTGAGAGAAGTTAGTGTATTGTTGGAACATTTTAATGCTTCCAAATTTGTCTCCAAGTGTCGATTATCTCCTAAAAGAACTTGCATTGCAAGTGTATTGTAAACAATATTAGTTTTGATTAATACATTGTGTAGGTTTTGGAGTGCTAGGGTTTTTTACCGAAAGGTTTTCCCCAGGGTAAATCATTGTGTCATTCTCATTTTTCTATGTATGCATGTTATTATATTATTATTCTATAATTGCTAAGGGTTAAATCTGAATTTGCACGATTCTCTTCTCGGGAGTTTAGCATAGGGAACTATTTTCCACACACTTCATCTCCTTTCAAGGTTTGTATCTAATTATACCTTCAATATATATTTTTGCATCCAATTTCCTCATTCATTTCCTTCCATTGGTCTATAGTCCAGTGACTGCATTTATTATTTCCTTAGTGATCTCAATTTTTAAACCTTCTCCTAGCCACATATAGTCTCCATGTACTATTCTCAATACATGTTTTATACATTCTACTTCAAATTTATTAGGCATGTGAACGATATGCTTTAGTCCTTTTGTCTACAAATGTCTATAATCTTCCTTCAGAATTCCATCATCTCTATAAAGTTCCTTCTATGCTTCACTGATGTCTTCATGTCTGATCTCATTCTTCTTGAATTGGACATATGATCTAACATCTTCTGTCAAGATAACTCTGGTTGGTGTTCTAGATAATGCTCCATCTTCATTTACTTCAGTAGCTTTCAATGATGTCAATTAATATGCAGGTTCCTTCTCTTGTGATCCATCGATTAACTCAATGTTCTCTTCCATAATAGCTAATCTCAAGATATTTGATCATCTAGGGTTTACTTCTTAATCCTCTCTACTAATAGATCCTCTTTTTAAGATGTGATGGCATTGTAACTTTCATAAGATAGATGTTGTTATATATATAGACAAGGTGTCCAACATTCTCTTTTTACTAAAACTCCTTATTGTAGGCCGACAATGTACCTTTTTGTACAAGTAGTAACATGAGTTCACTGATAAGCTCATACTAATAATTTTACATTTACAAAGTACTCATTACATTTATATATGTTGTTTGAATGCTCCAGCTCATACTTATTCTAAGGGACAGAATGATAATTCTAAATAAAGTTTTAGAGTCCCTAAGTAATTACTTACTTGCTTAGTTGGTGGTTGAATTCCCTATGTCTTTCAACATAGGAGATTCCATTGATTTTCCTTCAGATTCCTTCTTTACCCAAGTATTCTTCATTTCCTCTCTAACTTGTTTCTGATCAACAATTCTTTTTCCTCTTGTATCTTTTTCATTGTCAGTAGCCAACCGATATCTACAGTTGTAGGTAGAATGACCAAATTTAGAGCATATATAGCATGGAAGTGCAAATGGTATCCATGGTTTGGTTCTAACTCCATTTTTTCCTTTTCTGCATTCTGATGTTTGATTTCCAGATCTTCCACATTTAAAACATGTAACTGAGTCCTTAACTTCCATTCTTCACTAGTGTACCTTTTTCCTCATTGTCAGTGTTCACATCCTATAGTCTTCTTCTTTATGTCCATAGTGATTACATTTATAGAAATATGCCTAGAAGTTATTTTTACATATTCTAGTGATGGATTCAAATCTACATTCACATGCTCTATGTCCAAACTTGTAGCATTTATAGCAATAACCATTAAAAGATGTATTTTTAGTAGGACTTACTAGCTTGCTTTGACCAACGTTTTTTGTGTGACCATATTTTCCACAATTGTAACAAGTAGGCTTATAGGGTTTCTTACTTTTTATATCACTTGTTTCTCCAAACTTTAATAATATTTTGATTTCCATAGTGTTGTTGCTGATATATCCCAGACCGGTGATGTCACTAGGTTTCTTATATTTTTCAATTGGTCATCAATCATTTGCATGCTTTGTTGGAATCTTGTGAGTCTTGCATTTATTTCTTTCTCAAATTTTAGTTTGTACTTTAGGTCATCACTCTCATGCTTCAATCTTTGATTTTCTATTTGTAGTTGTAATTTCCTATTACCAGGGCTTTCTAATAGTTATCTTTGTGTATGAATCTCTCTCTGTTATCTTTCCAGTAATATATCTTCTCAAGTAATTGTTTCTTCAAAATCTCTTTTTTCTATTTCAATAATTCCTTTAGCACTTTTGACAGTTCTCATTCTCTCCAATATTTTTTTCATACTCAAGGCTTGAATTTCCTATTATTTCTTTATCTGACTAAGATATTCAAGTAATTCATTGTTCATTTTTAATAGATCAGAAATAGTGTAACATAAAAAATATATTTGATGAGTGAATGTTGTGAATATCATGTTACTAAAATGTAAAGGAGTAAAATTGTAGTTTAAGGAGAGGGTTTGAATTGTTAATTTTTATTTGTGTTTATTTTATATTTCAATTGTGATTGTGATTAATGGAAGATAAGATGCTCCTTTCTTTCACCCTCAAATACACAAATAGGAGATCCAACTTTGATCAACCCCAAAGGGTTAATACACAAATGAATCCAATATTTGGAAAGAGACCAAGAAAGGGGATCTTAAATTCTATAAATTGATTTATTAATATGACTAATGACAGTAATTGAAAAGAATAGGAGAAAGTACCAACCTTACAAAGTGGCAGATCAAAGATTGCTATTTTATGAGATCTGTAGACTATTTCTGGAGATACTGAAAGTTGATACCGAACCGGAACAGAGAGATAGAAAAAACCCAGAAATATTTTTCCATTCTGATGTCATTTTATGAAAAAGGTTGACCCTATATCACTTTTTCCAACTCGATCTTCTCAACTCCGAAAGTGTCCCTATTCACACAGTCTGAAAGAAATCTAAAAAGGGTATCTAGATCTGGCCTCAGATTTACAGTCCCAAACCTGTACCTACAAGAAAAATATTTTTTTGTTGGGGGAAAGGGGTTTACCTTTGTCAAACCCCAATTTTGGAATTAACCTTATAATATAATTGAAATTGCAGAGATAAACAATGTAAACACATAAATTCACATTGCTTGTGATGTCCTTGTGGCAGATTCAAATACGTGGATCCACAAGTATGCTTCAAAAAATGGAATGTAGAATGGAAGGATGTCTTCAATCTCTTGCTTGTAGATCTCCAACACCAAGTCTTGAATGGGTTCTTGAACTTGGCAAGGGCTTTGGAAGAAGATGGATGGAGAGATCACCAAAAGGGGACTTTTTGGCTTGAACCCTTCAATGGCCTCCAATGGATCTCCTTCATGCAAATGGATACTTGAGAATGATGGATGATTGCTTCAAATCTTGCTCAATTTCTTTCTTGGACTTCACTTCATAAGGATGCTTGATTCTTGATTAGAAGACTTCAATTGCTTGATCATGGTTTTTCATGCTTAGAGAAAATGAGAGAGAAAGCTCCCTTTTATATGAAACTAGGGCACAATATTCTAAGGAGGCCTACATAGGATAATTAAATCATCATTTAAGCCTTTACCCCTAGGAGAGGACCTATATTAAATATAATTTAGGAATCAACCAATTCAGAACTCAAAATAGCCGACCCGGAAGCGGGAGAAATTTTTTTGTGAAGACCGACATCCCAGTAACCAAAAGTTCCCAGGATTTGGACCCTGGAACAGGGTCGAGGTCAGCCCTATCCTAGGACAGGGTCAAGTTTGACCCTATCCTAGGTTAGGGTTGAGGTTGACCCTGTCCTAGGAGGTTGACCCTATCCTCAGATCCTAGGATCATAGGTCAGAAACCCAGAATGTACAAATCAGGTCATAAAATGGAGGTTAGAAAGGCAGGTCAGGGAGGGAAGCCATGTCAAGATCAGGAACCCATTCAGAGGCACTTGTAATGACCCCAAACTACTCACTCGAAAGGATAAACCAGTCTCCTATGGAAGTGCTTCCATTTTCCGACTATACATTTAGCCCCCACTTTAGCAAGAGTACGAGTTCAACACAAACTCTTGGTAAAGGATAACATACAGAAAAGACAATCTTATTAAAATCAAAAGGGATAAAGAAACCCTCAAGCCCCCAAGGGACTCGAGTCCTTATCATCCTTAAGATCTTGATAAGAGAGACATCACTTAGTTAAGAAAGGAG
>MU224448.1:1046950-1063728 GCA_018584345.1 Thuja plicata
TTGAGTCAAAGAGGCAAGTTGTTGTAAAGATGACATAGTTTGAGCCAAACTAATAATTGTGGAATCATTAGAGGAAACAGGTGGCATAGAAATATTAGGAACACTAGGAAAAGTGTAAGAAGCAACAGGAATGGAAGACACAACTTGTGGAGCAGTAGGAACCACAATTGGAAGAGGATTAGTATAATTAAAGGGCACACTATGATATGAAGGTTGGGAGGTAGGTAAAGATACCGGTGGAGAACTCACGGGAATAGGTACACTTGGGATAGAATTTGTTATTAAAGGAGGAGTATAAGTAGGGATACTAGGTAGAGGAATAGAAAAAGGTCCTACACTAGTGACAATAGGTGTGAATCCTAAATCTTGAGCCTCTCGAGCTAAAGGTTTAACATTCAAATTCACAAGGCAAGTAATACTACACAAGAAATTAATACCTTGATCATTATCACAGAGAACCTTTTTAAGAGCCTCTATAGCTTGGATGGAATCTTGATTATGGTTTTCTTGGATAAGCCAATTACCCATTTTATCAATTTTGGTTGAAATATTTTGCACTTGCTCAAGAGGAACTCTTAAAGCATCATCCTCATCATGAGATGAGTGAGAAGAGTTATGCTCCATAGAAGGATTGGAATCGTGAGTTATCAAGTTTTCATCTGGGATCCTAAGGAAAGGAGTGGAAGACTTGAGATCAAAGGAACCCATAAGTCTACGACTTCTTCTAACCGAGATACTATAAGTAGGAATAGATGTAATAAAGCTCATACACCAATACAATGCAAATGAACTAATACAAAATTTTAGATCTTTGTAATTAAAATGTAATTTGAAAGAACATGCAAGATCTAACACCAAAAAGAAAGAGTTGTGTATCATGGGTTCACCAAAATGTAACATAAAAAATATATTTGATGAGTGAATGTTGTGAATATTATGTTACTAAAATGTAAAGGAGTAAAATTGTGGTTTAAGGAGAGGATTTGAATTGTTAATTGTTATTTGTGTTGATTGTATATTGCAATTGTGATTGTGATTAAGGGAAGATAAGATGCTCCTTTCTTTCATCCTCAAATACACAAATAGGAGATCCAACTTTGATCAACCCCAAAGGGTTAATACACAAATGAATCCAATATTTGGGAAGAGACCAAGAAAGGGGATCTTAAATTCTGTAAATTGATTGATTAATATGACTAATGACAGTAATTGAAAAGAATAGGAGAAAGTACCAACCTTACAAAGTGGCAGATCAAAGATTGCTATTTTCTGAGATCTGTAGACTATTTATAGAGATGCTAACAGCTGATACCAAACTGGAACAGAGAGACAGACAAAACCCATAAATCTTTTTCTATTCCGATGTCATCTTATGAAAAAGGTCAACCCTTTACCACTTTTTCCAACTTGATCTCCTCAACTCTGAAAGTGTCCCTTTTCACACAGTTTGAAAGAAATCCGAAAAGGGTATCCAGATCTGGCCTCATATTTACACTCCCGAACCTGTACCTACAAGAAAATTTTTTATTTGTTGGGGGAAAGGGGTTTGCCTTGGTCAAACCCCAGTTTTGGAATTAACCTTATAATATATTGAAATTGTAGAGATAAACAAAGTAAACACATAAATTCACCTTGCTTGTGATGTCCTTGTAGCGGATTTGAATCCGTGGATCCAAAAGTATGCTTCAAAACATGGAATTTAGAATGGATGGATGTCTTCAATCTCTTACTTGTAGATCTCCAACACCAAGTCTTGAATGGGTTCTTGAACTTGACAAGGGCTTTGGAAGAAGATGGATGGAGAGATCACCAAAAGGGCACTTTTTGGCTTGAATCCTTCAATGGCCTCCAATGGATCTCCTTCATGCAAATAGATACTTGAGAATGATGGATTCTTGCTTCAAATCTTGCTCAATTTCTTGCTTAGACTTCACTTCATAAGGATTCTTGATGCTTGATTAGAAGACTTCAATTGCTTGATCATGGTTTTTCATGCTTAGAGAAAATGAGAGAGAAAGCTCCCTTTTATATGAGACTAGGGCACAATATTCTAAGGAGGCCTACATAGGATAATTAAATCATCATTTAAGCCTTTAACCCTAGGAGAGGACCTTTATTAAATATAATTTAGGAATCAACCAATTTTGAACCTGAAATAGCCGACCTAGAAGCGGGAGAAAACTTTTTGTGAAGACTGACATCCCAGAAACCAAAAGTTCCCAGGATTTGGACCTGGGACAAGGTTGAGGTCAGCCTTGTCCTAGGACAAGGTCAAGGTAAACCCTATCCTAGGTTAGGGTTGAGGTTTCCCCTATCCTAGGAGGTTGACCCTGTCCTCAGATCCTAGGATCACAGGTCAAAAACCCAGAATGCAGAGATCAGGCCAAAAAATGGAGGTTAGAAAGGAAGGTCAAGGAGGGAAGCCATGTCAAGATCAGGAACCCATTTAGAGGTGCTTGTCATGACCCCAAACTACTCACTTAGAAGGCTAAACTATTCTCCTATGGAAGTTCTTCCATTTTCTGACTATACAGATAGCAACATCTTCTTCCTTGGAATTGATACTTCCTTCTGATAAATTTTCAAGGTCATCAAGACTCGTGTTCATTTTTTCTGTTAGGTCCTTTCCTTTTGAAAAATATGTTGTTATCTTGTCCTTGAAATCATGAATCTATTCATTATAAGAATCATCAAGCACATCCTCTACCTATTTCTAATACCTATAGCTTTCCATTATCCCAAATCTTCTCAAAGTTGTTAAACTTTCCTTTTAGAGAACCTTATTCTCTAATACCAATTGTTGGAAAGATCTAGGTATGAGACTGAGAGGGGGGTGAATCACTACTTCAAATAATTTACACTTTATCCCTATCAATCTCAAAATTCTTATTCTTATGATTTTTGATACCAATATTTGTTCTATCTTTTACCCGATAACTGCTTGTAACATTAACCGATAGCATATAACCAATAGATTTTCAATAACAAACATAAACATAAATATTCAAATAGTCAATATAATATTTTGGTATAATAGAAAAACCTTGGTGAGAGGGAAAAAATATGGTGGGGATGAAACCCACAACTCAACACTACAATAATAAAGTTCCCAGTTAAGAGCTTACAAATGTTATCATCTTCTAAATGATTTCCCCTATTCGGGGTAACTATTACCATGTTAGATGTGACTAAGGTTCTTTTAAAGCCTACTATGTGAATATATTTTATCCCACTTATATATTTTTCACCTTGTTAAAGGATTTACAATGAGTTCCTAATTAGACCTACTAAGTCATGTTAAAGACTACCCATTTAAAGGATTTCACAATCTTGTTGGTAAACTGTTAGGAATAAATCAACAATAATTTTTACCTGTGAATTATTTCTCCCAAAGCTTATTAGATCTAGTTCTTCTTTTTTTCTTTCCTACTTCTCACTATTCTACTCTTCATCGATATTGAATTCTTCATACTCTGTGTTGTATCTTCTTTTTCATACATATATTAGTCTATCTCTCTCTTCTTCTCTTTGTCTTTAGTATCCTTATAGAATGATTTGACCTAATCCTTAAAACCATAAATTTAGATCAAATAATCATAACTTCATCATCTCATTGGGTACATCATGATTTTCCTTTTATTTGATAGGTGTCAGCAGCAATAGGTACTGGTAGCTGACAACCTAAACTTTTCTGATAACTTTCTCCACTTGATGTGAGTTTACAACAATGACAACCTTAGTAAGATCTGTATTATCTTGTATAGGATATTGTGAAGTAAAAGATGTGTGTGTGTGTGTGTGTGTGTGTGTGTGAGAGAGAGAGAGAGAGAGAGAGAGAGAGAGAGAGAGAGAGAGAGAGAGAGAGAGAGAGAGAGAGTTGGAAACATAGGTGAGATAGCTAGATAGAAAGAGAGAGGTGAGATAGATAGAGAGGAATAAAGAGGTGTGTAATGAGATATGAATCCTAAGATAGATAGGTGGATATGAAGGGAGGGATAAACCTAGAGAGCGGGTAGAAAGGGTGGGGGAGAGAAGTGATGACTTAAAAAATAGATAGAGAATAAGAGAAGAAGAGAGAATAATAGAGAGTGGGGTAGGGAGAGAGATATAGGGGTAAGGAGGGAGGTGGTGCAATCAAGGATGGAGAGAGATCAAAGAGATTATTCCAATCCTTGCAACAAGAGTTGACATAGAATTGCTTTAAGAAAAATAATATACGAACAACAACTATAAAGAACTAACATAAAGGATACAACATCTAAATCCAATAATATACATCTCATAAAATAAGATCACATATACATCCGATACCCAAGGTATACAATCTAATCAACATCCACTACACAAGTCATGAAAGAATAACTAAGAGATATGCAAGATCAACCTTATTATTACCTTATAATCAAGTACAATGGACCTACAACGGGTAATCTTACATTCTAGGCATACATGATTTCTTTCAAACCTTTTATAGGTTATCTTTTTATATCATCTATCACTAAATCCAACTACTAAAATCTCCTTCCTATTCCTTATTTCTTATATTATTAATGTCACTAAGGAATCAATCACAAGAGCTTATAAAGCCTTCTCCAACAAAAAGTCATCTTGTGAAATATTACATTCTACAAGAAGAGGAAAACATATTACAATATAGGTCAGGACCCAAATCATAAGAATCTCTTGTAAATAGATAAAACATAATGAGTGAACCCACAAGTAGGTAAGACATGCATATAGAATCATTAAGATATGAGACAAGAAGCTTTGCTAATATGGAAAATCCTTCACGAGATCCAAAAACATAAACTGGTCATGAAACATGAAGAACAATTAAGTCCCACCAAGAATCTACGAGATCTCATACGTGAAGTAACCAAATGAGGGGAAAACCTAGGTGAATTTTCTATATGATGTAAAAAACACACCATTTCATGTGCAACTACAAAAGATCCAAATTTAAGGAACTCTAAAAGAAACTCAATAATAGAAAAACTATAAAATAGAAACTAAAATATTTTTTGGTTGATGTGAGATTGCCAAGAACCCAATATGCTCCTGTATTAGACACCCGAGGCTATTTGAAAAGTGATCCTCTCACTTTGTTGAGACTTAAGGGAAAACCAAGATGGTCAACCTCATCCTAATAAATCTATGAAGAATCCTCCACTACTCTATCCTTCCATTTGACAAGATAATCCTTATACTATCTACCTCTTGTACTTATACTAATCCTTCTATCCAAAATATCTGCTATATTATATGTCTTCTTCTTAGGATATTTTTAATCAACATCTGATCGATCACCTTCACAAAAATATAATTCATGACACTCACATAGGTCTACAACACTGAATATAGGTGATATGTCCATGTCATCTAGAAACTCCACTTCATATGCATTCCCTGAATCAAATTTCCACAAGATCTTACATGGTACAAACCTCCTCATCTTCAACTTGTTATATTTCCCAATAGGAAATCTAATCTTCTTCAAATATACCATTAATTCATCTCCTATTTGGAATTCCATATGTTTCATCTTTACATCTTCTCTCTCCTTATATATCTGATTCATTTTCTCCAAATGATGTCTGACTTCATCATGCAATGACTTCATAACCTATGAAAACTCTTCTCCTTCTGCACTCCTCTTGACTTCTTGACTTATATCCCTTAATTTTAATACTCCTCTAGGATTAAATCCTGTACCTATCTCAAATTTTGTCTTCCCTGTTGTCCTATTCACTGAATTGCTATATGCAAACTCTACTTGTACTAGAACTAAATCCCAATTTCTAGTCTTTTCTCCAACCAAACATCTCAGTAAGTTTTCCAAACTTGTATTCACTACCTCTGTTTGTCCATCTATTTTTGGATTAAATGTGGAACTATATTTAAAATCAATATTCATCTTCCCCCAAAATGTCTTCCAAAAATAACAAAAAACTTTTGTATCTCGGTCTAAAATTATGCTCTTAGACAATCCATGCAATCTCACAATCTCCTTGAAAAATAAGGCCGCTACATGTACTACATTTGTTATCATCTTACAACATATGAAATATGAAATCTTAGAAAATTTGTCTACCACCACAAATATAGAACCCTTACCTCTTTGTGTCTTTGGTAATCCAAGTACAAAATCCATGCTAATGTCCTCCCAACGTATAGTTGGTACTGTCAAAGGCTTATACAATCCTACATTCTAACTTCTCCCTTTTGCAACTTGAAAAACTTAACAAATTTGAATGAATTTTCTTACATCATTATGAATCTAAGGCCAAAACTAATTCTCACTTACCAAAGCCATTGTCTTGTCAATACCAAAGTGTCGAGCTAATCCCCTACAATGCTTTTCCTTAATCAGATTATCCCTCATATAAATTCTTGATATACACAAATGAATTCCTCTAAATAACATACCTTCCTAAATAAAATAATCCAACCATTTTCTTTGGTTTGTTACAATTGGTTCTCTACAATCTCTCCATGGTTTTGCAAAATAATGACTGTGATTTGTGACAAAAAATGCCCCTATATCAATTGGAGTATATTTAAAATAAAAAATGCCTTGCTTCAAAGTAATAACATTCTTAGTTTCAACTTGAGTAGAGAGGCTTGGATCAATCTTTCTGCTATCCTCATGAAAGGATGGAGCACTTATTTTTGGTTTCTTTACTTTTACCTTGTGGACAACAATTAGATTATCAGGCTTATCTCCTTTCTTGACTTTTGTTTTCTTGATACCTTCAACAAGCTTTTTTTTCCTAGTGCTTTCTCAGTATTTTCTCCTCCCTGTCTAACAAAAATACCAGAGGGTCTTCCATCAACATTGCCCACTGTTATTCTTCTTAAATTGTAGTTACTCCTTGCTTGAGAAATCATGTCTGCAGTAATTTGTGTAATTTCTTCATTTGAGGGTCTTCTTACTACAAAAGGTTCGTTACCCCTTGTAGTATTACACCTTATGTCACCAATCATTTCTTCTTCCTCATCAGAAGGAAAACAAGTATTTACCTACACTTTCCTCATCAGATTCTTCTTCACTCCTCAAAAGTGCAAAAGTCATTGCACAACCATTGTCATCATATAGTTCATCCTCTTCTTCTCTTTCTTGTTGTGCCTCACTTGTAGATATTCTCAAATAAATTATACAATAATCAGGGTTGTGTGGGGATTGGCAAGTTGTGCATAATGAGACATCACCACATGCATTGACAGAATTTCTTTGTAAAGGATCAGGAGTGTTACCATTAGGCTTGTTATTTATTTGTGGGAAAATAGGCTTCCCATCTTTCCATTGGGTAGCATAAGGATAGTTCTGTATCCTTGGATGCCTATTCAAATTATTGGTGATAGGCCTGCTATCATTATTTGGAACCCTAATAGTCTTGTTATCTGCAAGCTTCAAATCTTTAATGGAACTTAAAATATGTTTCATATTTACTTCATGTTTAGGATTAGCAGCATAAGGCCTATCTTTTTCTTTCCTAGCAGGCTTCCAATCTTCTCTTCTACCCAACTTCCCTGACACTCTCCTCTTTGTCTCAATATTCATTTTTGTCTTAAATGCATCTCTAAGAGGTCTAGGATTCTTATCTCTAAGGAGGTAACCCATTTTTTAATCAAAAGCATTGAAATAGGTGGCAAGACAAACCTTATCATCAAGTCTTAAAACTTGGAACAATATATACATAGCCTTTTGAAATCTTGTATTAAATTCACCAACATCCTCATTCTGATGTTTCTTGATGTTATTAAACTCATTTAGCATAAAACCTTCATTTGTCTTGTCACCATATTGTTCTTTAAAATAGCTTTCTAACTCATCCATAGATCCTATAGAACCAAAATAAAAATCCCTAAACTAGTCGCTAGCATCATCAACTAGAGATTGCACAAATAGTCTCATTATTACATCCTCATGCATGATCTCATAGTCATCCATCGTGTCAATAAATTTTTTTGAATGTTCCTCACAAGTAATAACATTATTCCCAACAAACTTGGGAAGTTTGTCTCTGATTTCATTTGGAACTACATTTGGAAAACCAGGAACATCATTGAAAGAAAATTGTTTGTACCTTTCTGCATGAGTTGGTCTCCTTGGAAATGGGTTATCATCATGGGGTATGTGCACCAAGTTTAGGACCAAAAAAGTGGACACATGTTTTTAAAAAATTCAAATTTCATATAACCCGATCGAGTTATTGAAATTTCAAAATTGTACTAGGCTTGGTAACTGAGCCTAGACAATATTATTTAAAAAAATTACCTTTCTTAGAACTCAATCAGGTTCTGAGATGTTTCTAATAACCCGATCGGGGTATTAGACATATTATATTTTCTAATAACCCGATCAGGTTATTAGAAACATATTATATTTTGCAAAGCCAGTGGCTTAGGCAATTTCTAACACCTAAACCGCATAGTAGTAGAGTGGAGGAGGGAAAAAACACCTAAGAACCTGATTGAGCTTTGAATAAAACAAGATATCTTCAACAATTTTCACATTTTCAAGAAATGGCGCCTCATAAGAAAGGTATGTATTATTGTTTGTTTTTTTTGCATTTTTTTTTATAATTAGGTTATGATATTGATTTTTTGTTTTTTTTTTAATTAATTTCATATCAGATTCATCAAACAACCCAAGAAGAGGAAAAAGAAATGAAAGACCACCCCCCGTAAACCCTCCTCAAAATTCTCCTCATCCACCACCATCGCCACCCGTAAACCCTCCTCAAAATTCTCCTCATCCACAACCACCACCACCCATAGACCCTCCACATGTGCCATTAGATAATGTAAATGCAACACAAGAGGACCTTGTGCAACTTCTTAACCAAAATAGTGCACAAATTAATATATTAGTCAATAGGTTGAAGGTTTCCGATCTTCAAAATCACTCTACCCTCGCCACTACATTAGAAAAAATGTCCAATAGTGCAAATGAGGTGTCTCAAGAGGTGAAAAAATGGGGTTCATGGAGGGATAGGTGTTGTACATATTATGTTGATGGTTTATCATATGAGGATGTGAAAATAAAAGGAATAGAAAAACATGACATATGTGCCCTTTTACGGATCCTAATACTAGCAATTCCCTAGAAGTTAATACAATTCCATGAATAGGCGCCATAAGAATAGGTGGAGCAGCCAGGCACCCCTTCAATTCTCTAAAGTTTGCTTCACAGTGTTCATCCCATTTGAGTGTAACCCCTTTATGCAGTAGCTTAGTAAAGGGTTGTGCCTTATCTGCAAGTTGGGACATGAATATCCTGATAGACTGGAGTTTCCCTTGTAGCGTCCTCATTTGACTGATATTATGTGGAGGAGTCATCTCTAGAATAGCTTTTACCTTTGCAGGATCTACCTCGATTCCCTTTGCTGATACTATGAATCCTAGGAGCTTGCCTGATTGGACTCCAAAGGAACATTTTTTTGGATTGAGCCTGAGTTGGAACTATTCCATTTGATCCAATATCTTTCTTAAATTAGTAATGTGAGTACCTCTTTCTTTGGATTTAGCCAATGTGTCGTCGACATAGTCCTCCATGTTCTTATGCATCATGTCATGGAATATTGTCATCATTGCTCTTTGATATGTTGCACCGACATTCTTTAGCCCGAAAGGCATGACATTCCAGGAAAAGGTCCCCCATGCGCATGTGAATGCAGTTTTCTCTTGATCCTCAGGGGTGATCTTGATTTGATTATAGCCAGAGAATCCATCCATTAATGAATACATTTGAAAGCCATCTGTAAGGTCTATGATCATGTCAATGTTTGGTAGAGGGAAGTCATCCTTCGGACATTCTTTGTTTAGGTCTCTAAAGTCTGTACAGATCCTAATAGGTTTATCAGATTTAAAAATGGGGACCACATTGGAGATCCACGCTGCATAGGCAATGACTCGAATAAATCCATCTTTCAACAAATTTTCTAGTTTTGCTTTTACTAATAATGCAACATGAGGATGCGTTTTTCTAAGTTTTTGTTTCACGGGCTTGATCTCAGGAGCTATAGATAAGTGGTGCATGATGAGATTAGGATCTAGCCCTAGCATATCAGTGTAAGACCATGCAAAGTTGATTTTCTTCTCCTTCAGGAAATCTGTGAACTATATCTTCTCTTCTTCTGATAAGGATTGTGCCAGATGAACTATTTGTGGATTTTCAATGGTGCCCAAGTTTACTGGTTGTGTTGGTTCAATCAATACCAAAGATCTTTCCTGAAAGTGTTCAAGGAGGATATCAAGAGTCTCATCCTTTGGCACCTCGAAGAGGTTTTCACCATTGGATACATCTTTTTTCTTTACTATTTTTGGATCTGATACTGCCATAGAGTGGTTTTCACCATCAGTCCACTTTTTCTTTTTATTGTTTAGTTTGTGACTAAGAAACTTGATATCCTCCCGTAACATGTTCTCACTCCTTGCATTGGTGGAAGAAGGGTAAGGTTCACAAGCATTAAGATAACAAGCTAGGGAGTGGTCATTGGAAAAGTCAAGGATAGGAGTAGGATTTGTTTCAATCCAATCAATTAGGTCTGGAAGTACAAATGTTAGGGAGTCAGATTCTGAGAAGGAAAGAATCATGTTAGCATCAAGACCATTAACTGACATGACATGATCTATTAAGTTAATTTCTTTGATATTTAGATCAATAAGAGTGAGATCATTGTTAAAAGGGTTGTTGTCAGTCATATATGGATCAAACCCTAGTGACTCATCAGTAGAAATCTCATCATCATCCCTCTATAAAAGGAGGCTTCTTTCTTGTAGCCTATGAAATTATCATAGACTTATGTATTCACCAGTGTCTCCATCAATGATCAGGGGAATGAACTCTTCTTCTACTTCAGGAGGATCAGTATCATTAAGAGGAGTGTCAAATCATTTACTAGGATCTGAGGGAGCCGCAAACATGTGAATTGTATCTATTCCAATATCTTTGGAGGCAATAGATAGCCAATCCCACTCATAGTCATGGGAGTCTGTTACATCATCATCAGATCTATTTAAATATTTAGAAATATTTATTTGATGGACTCGGTTAGCTACTTGTAGATCAAAGTGAGGTAGATCAAGGACATGTGAAATTGTGACTAATTTCCCCCAGTTAGGATGTAAATTCTATGGCCGGGGTGTCTCTTGAGTGATTGCTTCTATGGTGTCTCCTACCTCTTGAATGGGAGGTTGTGCTAGTAAAGGAGTGTGAAGATCTTGTGGTACCTCAAAGCTAGGTATGTAGTGTTCTCCTTAATATTTGGAGTCTTGTGCACCAACATGTAGCAATCTTTCATAGGACCATTTCTCTAGTTCATCTGTTTCATCACTCCCTTTATCTGAGTGTGGACTCTCTATTGGAGCAGGTTTATCAGTTGTAGTTTTAAAACCTAGTCCTATTTTATCTCTGGTGTTGCGGAACCCCAAGGGAATAGGTTCAATGATCCCTCATCCTATGCCATTTAGGGGTCCCTTTCCTTTGTAACCCATTTGTGTAAGGAAATCATATCCCTTTCCATACTCTTTTGGGGATATCTTCACATTTTTAACCTCAGATTCCACTGGTTCTCCTTTGTAAAGCCAATCCAAGACTGCATGTTCTTCTGTGTTATCTAAAGAAGATGTGGATGCCCTTATCATGCTAGTTTCCTTATGTACTTTTGGCTCTTTGGATGCTACAGGTGTGAATGTCAAGGAAAGTTTTCTGTAGGATCTTGGTGACACTGGAAGTTCTATCATTGAGGGAATCAGGTCCAGCTTGTACTCTCCCATACCTGTTTCTTCAATTTTTAATGTTTTGCTAAAACTCTTCATAACCATGTCCTTGGTAGTTTTAGGAGAAACTGCATCCATAGCCTCTTTGTTGTGTGGGATCATGCTACTTGCTTTGATATTGTTGCAAGTGTAGTTAGCATTTGTAGGAATCGTCACTTCCATGCCGTTATGTGGGAGCTTTATGCATTGGTGATAACTGGATGGTACAGCTTGCATCTTGTGAATCCATGGTCTACCTAGTAGAATATTGTAGGCCAGTGGTAAATCTAGAACCTGACATATGACATCCCTCTCAATTGGTCTGACCTTGATAGGTAGAGAAATAAGACCTCTAGAGGATCTCTCTTCCTCATCATAAGCTTTGATGGTTATCTTGTTTCTAGTGTCAATTGTTTGTTCTGAGAGACCTAGTCTCTTGATGAGATCCAGTGTATAGATATTCAATCCTGTGCCTTCATCTATCAATACACATCTAACATATGATTTATGAATAAGGACTTCGATATGGAGAGGTTGATTATGTGGATGGGTCAATGACTTGTCATCTTCTTCAGAAAAGGAGAGGTAGTATGGTGCTAAGATATGATTGACCATCACTTGAAACTCATCTATATCAATATCCTTTGGAAAATTAGCAACATGTAGAGCTTGTTCTAGGATTTATCTATGCACAATGGATATCTTGAGCAACTTGAAGATGGAAATTTTGGCAGCGGTTCATAGCAATTGGTCTACCGAGTCATATTTTGATCTAGGGATAGTGACCACGTGTTTTGCTGCTGGTTTAGGAATAGTCACAATAGGAACCTTTGATATTGAAGTTTGTTTTGGAGGTCCTTTGATTGTAACCTATGCTTGGCTCTGTGTTACAGCATTTGAGGAGGATGAGGCACCTTTAATTGTGATCACATTAATGGATTTAGTTTTAATATTGAGCATATTAATCACATTGTCACTTTTGGAATAGGTGTAGTTTACCTCATTACCCTTTCCTTTAGATGTCTCCCCTTAATTGTAATTAGGAAAAGGTTTGTTGAATGCTATATGATCCTCATTAGTAGTATGTCCATATACTTTGATCTTACCTCCTTTGATGAGGTCTTGGATGACATGTTTAAGTTTGAGACAATTATTAGTCTTGTGTCCCTTGTTTTTGTGGAAGACACAATAGGAATTATCATCCCACCACCTGGGTTTGACCATTGGTTCCCATAGTTTTGAATCAGGAATTGTAAGAACTTTGTTATCCATCAGCATTTTTAAAATAGTCTCAAGAGGTTCCCCCAAATGAGTGAATGTTCTTTGGGGTTTTGAAGTCTGGGTTCATTCCTTGTTGTCATCATTGTTTGTTTTGGGAACGAGAGGTGTTACCTTAGTCTCTTTGCTTCCTTGCATTCCATTGGTTAGCTTGAATGCTTTGGGTTTAGAATTAATATTAGAGGCATCAAATACGTTGTCATTAACAACATTTTTGTTTTCTTCCACCATTTAGGCTTGGAGTTGGAGTTACTACCTTTGTTTTCATTTTGAAGGGTGATCTCTCCCTTTTTGACCATGACTTCCTCAATAGAGAGGGAAATTTTAATCATCCTATCGAAGCTAGGAGAGTCTTTCATTTCTAGAGCATATCTTAATTCAGGAACTAGATTATTAATGAAGATTTACATCTTATCCATTTCAAGAATGACCCTTGAATATCATGAAAAAATCTTCCTCCATCTTTGTAGGAAGTGTGTGAATGATTCTCCAGTTTTTGGTTTGGTATTACATAGGTCCATCATAGTTACATCATGTTGAATGTTGTAGGAGTAATGTTGAATGAACCATTGCATCAACTCCTCAAATGTCTTGACCTTAGGGTTTAATTTTCAGAACCACTCCATGAAATTACCTTCTAGACTTCCTGGAAATAGTCACATGAGGTAAGTGGGTTCATGCATGTATTCAATGCTTAGAGCACAGAATCCCCTTACATGGTCGTGTGGATCAGTTTCTCCTATGTACTTTTCATACTTTGGCCTTGCCACATTCAGAGGAAATGGGACCATAGTGATACTCCTGTCGAAAGGAAATGGACAAATGGCATCCAAAGAGTATTTTTTTTTGGGTTTCTCCTTCTCTTGTTTGAGGTTGGTGAGCTCCATTTGCATTAGATTGAGCTATTTGGTGAGAATAGATATTGGGTTTGGTACCTCCTTTTCCTTGAGATTTTCCACATTATAATCTTTAGGTAACTTGACACCTATGGATGCTATATGGAGGAAGTATTTTTCTTTATCATCACTGATTATCCATTCCAATAGCTTGTGGATCCTTTTAATTTGTTTGAGTTTTTCATATTCATCTTTAGGGATCTCTTCTTCACTGTCTGAGCCAAATGGATTATGTTCAAACTTGGGTCTTTCTTCCTCTTTTGTGCCTTTGGATTGTGCTTGTTTTCCATCGTTATAACCCTCAAAAGCCTTACTCCATTCATTAGTGTTTCTATCCATTTGAGGAGAATCTAGGTCAAGGAGGGTACTACAAGAAGTTTCTCCTTGGAAGTGTGGCATTTTAGGAGGCACTTTTGATCCTTTAGTTGTGTACTGGTTGCATCTTGTATTCACCATAAAGTTTGTTTCTCAACTTTGTTAACATTTCCCAATAGTGCAAGTAAGGATTTCAAATCATTCAAGTGGGTGTGTCTAGGTAAAATTAACTATTTTTTGTTGGTGGATGTAAATGATTCTAGTGTCAGAGGGTTATAATTCCCTGATAGTGAGCTGGGAACCAAGTCATTGTAGAAAATAGGTAGACCAAGCGTATTGAACTGATCATGAAAGATTGACTAAGCATGCAAGGTGGACGTTTCAAAAGTGTTTTGAAACAACAGTAGGGAGACTAGAAGAGACAACAAGAACCAACTAAAGAGAAAAAAGGGTATCCTAATAAATTGAGACTTCCTAAGAAAAACTCCTACAAATGCCCACTGTCCTGAATGCAAGCTCCCAGATGCGAGCCTCTGATGGTACCAGATACGATCCTAGAATCTTGATATGACTTCTTGCTAACCAAATATGATCCTAAATACCAAATACGATCCTAAACACTGAATACAACTTGGGAAAAATAGGATATGATTTTATGATGTCTTTGTCAGTTTGGGTCAGTTTTGAAAAGTTTGTTTTTGAAGAGTGTGAAGTTCCTTGTTTCTAGATTGCGTCAAGAGGTGTCATAAGGTGTGAAAAAAAATTGTACTCCAGTGTTTGAAATTTGATGATTGTTTTGAGGAGCTTATCTTTATAATGATCTTTTAGACATGTAAAATAGTTTTGCATTGTTAAGGGGGTGAAACAAACACTCATTTTGTCCTAATTACTAGGTGGAGGATAAAAATATTTGCTCGTTGACTCAGGTACAAACTCAAATGCTAATCAGAATACAACCATCACCAAGCACACAATGGCTCTAGTCATGATGTTGTATTAGCCGAATCCAAATGCAAGTGAGGGCATAATATGACAAGTGTCTTGGGGCAATTACTTTTTTCCTTGCACAAATATTATCACCCTTTCGGGGATGAATTGGGTATTCTTTCAATTGAAGTTGTTGGAGATTATTAGGCAATCCATTCAAAACTATCCCCCATAGAATTGCACAAGGCAAAATTGAGGCATATAGCCATATGAGTACCTGAATATATGTAGTCTCGTAAGAAAGATTCGAGCGGCTTCACTCTACATATACCATGATATGTTCAAGGAATGATGTCAAATTTCAAAGAACAAAACCAGTTCCATCTTCCAAGGCTTTGGCCTATGAGAAAGCAACTATTTATAGTGAGTTGGAAGGGCCGGCGTAAGACCTGTCCTCACTTGGGTCATTCTTGAGAGATTTTTTCCTCAACTGGTAGGCCCTCTACTATTTAAACATATGTAACCAGGATTGGCAAGCTTTGGATGTCTGGATTTCTGATTCTTTCAAGGAAGAAGAGCATACTCTCCTATTCTAAGCTATTTTCTCCCAAAGTACTTAAAACAAAGTTCATTCCCTCAAGCTATGTTGAGCTTGATTTAGTTGTTCCTATTTTAAAGAAAACAAGGTGCTTGAAAGGGAAAGTTTATCTTGTTCAATTAACCACAATGATTTAATGATTTGTTGTTCAATTTTTGATCCAAAAAGAATTAAGCGATTGAACTTGTTCTTTAATCCCACATATTTAGTTCTTTGTTTTGTTCATTTACTATCCAAAAGGAATTAAGTGATTTGTTTGCTTGTTCATTTACCCCAAATTTCATTCAATCCATAAACTGATGTATGAGTTTCTGATTTTCCTTAAAAGGAAAAGAGCATAATCCTCTAGTCAATTTAGTGACAAATTAGAATATGTGTTTTAAATTTTGAAAACAAGTAAATAGTGGTCAAGACAGGTGGTTGGCAACCTATAAAACTGAGTTATTATTTAATTTAACTCCATGAAAACCTCCAAATAAACTTGCAAACACTTGTTAAGCTGCAAAATACCACAAACACCACTTTTCAAAATGTTAGGATTAGGTAAACTAAATGCACAAGCTTTTTAACTAGATACGAGCCTAAATTTATACAAAATGTGACACAGTATACCATATGTGAAATTTTACACTGAATGCGATCCCTTGCTGACCACATGCGAGCCTAAACCAAAAATGACTCAGGAAATCCCAAGGGAAATCTCGGATGCGATCTGAATTTTCTGTGGTGCGATGGCGTATCCACGATGCAATCCTGAATGATTAAAAATGATCATGTGTCCAAATCTTGAGCATGCAATTTGGAAAAAAAGTGTTAGAAAATGAGGCCAAGTTAGAAATCGGGCCCCATAGTGGGCGCTAGAAATGTGTGTGTGTATTTGGGAACCTGTTAAGAAAGACACAAACACTCAATAAGTCATTTCATTAGCTCGAAAGGTTAGATAAAGCATACAAAACCCACTAATATCAACCTATTTCCTTCTAACTAAGAGGAGTGTGATT
>MU224448.1:1063778-1100429 GCA_018584345.1 Thuja plicata
CCTGTTAAGAAAGACACAAACACTCAATAAGTCATTTCATTAGCTCGAAAGGTTAGATAAAGCATACAAAACCCACTAATATCAACCTATTTCCTTCTAACTAAGAGGAGTGTGATTAGTAACATATTAGCCCTCAGAATATGCTACAATCAGTGATGAATACAACCTAGCATGAAGGATTTTTAGTTTAAAACAAGCTAAAAAGATGACAAACATTCTAGCTCTAAGCATGTGAATAATAATAATGTAAAAGCATGAAATAAGGAATGAAATATTAGTCTAGGATTAATCCAACAACATAAAAATATATTTGAAATCTAAGGTGAAGGTCCCTTTACTCTCAAAAATGGCTTCTATTTATAGAATAATGGGAGAGAAAGAGGGGAGACAAGGTGAATTTATGAGTTAGGGGACTCATAAATGGAGGTGTAAGAAACAATTAATGCCCAAGGCATTAATAAGGCATTGAAGAGACATAGGCTTATGTCATCTTCATTAATAAGGCATTAATGAAAGCCCTTAAGAAGCATGGGAGGATGGCTTGAGAAGGTGGTGTAGGAAATACAATAATGGGAAAGAAAGATACTGAGAGAGGGGGGGGGTGAATTAGATCTTCAAAATTAAACACTTAAAACAAGTTGATCCACATTCATATATAAATGAATCTAATTTAATCATAGATAACATCCACACCATGAAACAAATAACACATTATACAATAATTTGGTAACCCAGAAACCCAAATAGGTAAAATTGGGGTGGGGATGAGACCCATAAAAGTCTCCACTACTGCAGTAATAAAGTGTACCTATTAAGGTTACAATGTTTGATTACAAAATTTAATCTACCCTGTTAAAGGTCTGCTCTATTAAAATCTTCAGATCATTACAATCTACCTTGTTAAAGGATTTAAACTTACAATGAAGTAAGCACTCTGTTAAGAGATAAATAAAGGCCTGCTAAAACCACTCTGTTAAGAGATTTTCACCTGATACATTGATTAGAAAGTCTCAATTATTGATCCTTTGATATGCACTCTGATGCTGATGACGGATCTCTTCTTTTCAGTATCTCTTCTGATCTTATAATCTGATATATCTTTACTCTGATGTTCACTGTGTTATGCTCTGCTTGATCTCTGCTTCTGAAAAAAATTACCATTTGTGCATTTCACTTCAAAATGCAATCACTTCATCAATTTCTCTTCTACCTCTTGCACATACACACATACAAAAATAGGGTTCTGAAGTAATCTAATATATCTATATAGATTTGACAGTAAGATCTAGATCAACAATCAAGATCTGATATCCATTCCTTGATGGTAAAATAATTAATTCTTACAATGAGTCATGCATTGGATAAAACAATTAAATGCATAACTAACTCCGTATAAAAATATTAAATGCACACAATGTTGGCCCACAAAGCTTATACAAGTCAGCTGGATCACTTATCCTTTAAGTTTGTATCATTCCTAACAAGTATATAAAAACTGTCCTACTTGGCATTTAGACTGATTGTTGCTCGACATTTAACATCTATGTCTCTACTCAGCTCAGCAATGTAACTCAGCTCGGCAATGTAACTAGGCATACTAAAAACATGTTCGACAATGTTTCTTAGCCTTACATAGTTTTAGCTCGGCCACAGTGATAGCCAACTAAAACTGCCTAATGAAATGACTAAGTGTTGGTCACTAATCATCAACATAACTTAGAGATTAACAATCTCCCCCTTTGATATTAATGGCAAAAACACTTATCATTACTTCTGTACATTTCATCAAAAGTATTTCCTAAGTACACTAAGTACTCCCCCTAGGAATATACTTATACAAAAAGTTTACATGCCTTCAAAATTTATCAAAATTTATATAAAAGTGTACCTTTGCTGTACTAATGTATCCTCTCATATCTCCTTACCAACTTTTGTACTAGCTTCCTCCTTCAATAGTACTAACTTCCTTACTAACTTCCCCCTTGTTTTTGTCACTGATTGCTGGTGGGGTTAAGTTATACTTATCCAAAAATTGCTTATGAAGCTGTAGGGTGGATTCAAATGTGTATTCTAGCTATCCTTTGCAACCTTCATAACTTCCAGGTTGATTTCTAGCTCGGCAACTAGACTCACTAAAATCTCTGTAGTCAATAAGTTTGCACTTCTCTGTGATAAATCCTTAGCTTTTGAGAGTTCCTTTTGTATTACCTCCAAGTGAGGCAACAAGCTTGTCTGTATAGTTATCAACATGGCCCAGATGCGACCATCTTCAGCCATAAGCTCGACTATTCTCCTTTGTGTATTTATCAACTTATTAAAATGTAAAGAACTGGAGGTAGTATCTTTGCCTAAAGTATTATCAGTTGATCTCAAATCTAACTGTAGCTTCTCAACAACCTATAAATTATCCTTTGTGAAAAATTCAACATCACATAATTTCCTATACAAAGAATAAACATTGGCTGTAACTTTTTCTAAAGTTTCTACAAGAACAGAAAGTTCAACCTATTTTGTTTCTATCTCTTCTAATATCTTCTCTAGAACTTTGCTCTCAAATATTCTCCAAGACCATTATAGAAGCTTCTCATTGTTGTCTATGTCCTCATCTGTTATTTTCTATACAATGGTGATGAGCTGATCAATGATTGAAGCTTGAGGTGTTTCATCCTCTAAGTCAAAAGTGTTTGTAAATATGTCTTTGATGTCATGCAATACCTGCTTTTCCTTTTGTTCTATCTTCAACTCTTCCTATATATTATTCCTTTTAAGTAGCTCTTGAAGAGTCCCAATTTGTTCAAAATATAACTCATTGGGATCCCATTGTGGAATCACAATGACTTCATCTAGTGTTACATCTAGAATCAGAGACTTCTTCTTCAATTCTGGAGAACTTATGCTTGGCAGCATAATATCTTTCCCTTTGATAGTTTTAGTATCCAATGCCTCCTTGAATTGTGTCAATATGGTCTGTGGATTCGGCATACCACTAGTTTTGGAACTTGTGGGAGTGGATGATGCAGAGTGTGGTAGCTCAACCAACACTTGCGCTACCTCTTCTTCTTTAGGCTTATCAACAACATATGTTGTTGCTACTCCACTATCTAAAAATATCTTCACAGCCTCTAAAATAGGTGGATCTTGTGAAGTTACCTCTTGTTCCTTTGCTTATTATTGCCCTTCACTTTGCTGAGTACTGTCAACTTCAATTTTCTCACCAGATGTAGTGGACTTCTCTTCTTTAGTTTCAACTGCCTTAATAGGCGAATCAATAACTTTTCCACTTGACATATGTTGTTTCTCGACATTCAAATTGCTTGGATCATAAAATATATAATCCATAGGACTATTTGCAGTTAGATCAACAATGTGTATTGCATCTAAGGCATCCTTGGTCTTGTCCTGTTCAGTGGCAATTTGATCCTTGACTATCTGTGGTTCAGGAGTAGTCTTTTCTTCAACTTCTTGTACCTTCAGCTCGGATGTCCCTTCACTAGATTTCTTGTCTTTTGGAATGAGAAATCCAAAAATCTCTTTCCAGATCCTTGTACTCTGCTGTACTAAACCTTATATATCATTCTTCAAAACAACATATCCTCTAAGTTTTGGCACAAACCTATTCTTGTATTCCTCAATAAATTTGATTCTTTGTTTTGAGGTTAAGTCAAGAATAATTTTGGCTAATGTTCCTTCTCGGATCTGTCTCTCAGTGGTAAGTGCAAATTCTCATTTCCTTAACAAAAAGTCATATAGTTCATCAGGAACATGATTTCCTATCTCTGTAGGAGTCAATTTAAAGGTGCTCATCATGTCCAAGAGAGCTTCCTGAACTTTGTGCCTATCTACTATTTTCAACTTATCATATTTGATGAACATAAACATTGCTAACCCTGCTAAATTCCTTAAAGTATCACATACCTCATCAATGATTTTTGGTTTCTTGAATTGAGCTTTAGGTATATTTGAGGGTTCATCATTTTCTGTCTTCTCCTCATCACTATCTGTTGGCAGATTTAATTTTCTTCTTGGTCTCTTTGCTGGCACACTTGGCATAGCCTTAGGAGTAACCTTTTCTTCCTTACCAGAAGTACTTTCAACAACTTTTCTCTTACCATACACTTTTGTTTGCACTTCTACTAGGGAAGTGATAGTAGATGCCCTTTTCCTTGGATGATTAGCTGTAGGAGGTGTAACCTTAGGTTTGGCTCAGCTGGGCTTGGTTACAATAAAAATTGATGGCTTCTTACCCTTAGCCTTCTTTGTAACTTCTTCTGATGCACTGACTTCCTCCTTAGTTCAAATATCCTCACCTTGTCTAATGGACAGACCTAGAGGTTCCTCCTCAGGTTCTTCATCACTACCCAAGCCAACCATTTTCTTCAGATTTTTCATTATCTTCTTTCTTTTTCTCTCCATAGTTCCTTCATTCAAACTTCTAGAGATCTTAGCCTTAGCTTCTTCAAAGTTTCCAAATCTTTCTATACTGGTGTCAATTGCCTCAGCCAGGAGTGCAATGATGGCTGCTAATGCTTCATCAACATTAATCTCATATGGAAATGGCTCTAGACATGTTATTCTAGGAGTTACTACCTTGATATAAGTGTTATCTATGTCAACTAGAAAACAAATTTCCTCATAGTGTTTCTCCACTAGTGACTTAGGAATCCTAGTCCTTAATCTCATTCTCTTCTTGAAGTCCACAAAATAGCTACCCATAATGCTATTGAAATTTCTCCCTAGTTTCTTTATACGTTCACTGATCTATAATGTAATGGGCCTATCCTTTTTCTACACAATATTTCCTAGAGTAGGAAATGTATTCTGAATGTAGAAGAATATACAAACTAGTAAAGAACCAAACTTACATGATGAGCTCTTAGCCTTCTTGATTGATGCAAGGTTCTTGGCTAACTATGTCTATTGTAGCTCGGCAGGATCATATATGTGATTCTTCTTCACAATTTTCCATGCCTGATCAACTGTTTTATAGGGAACACTATCCAATCTGCTGGACTGATAGAACTTGTGCTATAACCCTTACTCCAAAATAAAGTTCTAGATTAGTAATTGTAGAGATAGTCATACCTCTGTTATTCCATATTTCTCCAGTGTTCAATGTAATTTCCTCTTTTCTGTTATCCCTCATGGTTTGCTTCCCATTCACTACAAGATATCCAGTCACTTGATGAATCATACTCTTGGTGATCTTGACTAGTCCATTGTCTAGCCACATGCTCATGTCATGAACTCTGCCAAGGATAACTTTGATCCATTCATATTTAAAACCTTGGGGAAAATCTAGGGCACGAGTTAACCCTTTTTCGGCTAAGTGTTTTAATTCTTCCTTCAGAACTCCGTTATCACACAGTTTACTGTAGGATTTCCTCAATTCATTATCTCCTACTTCTCCAATTTTAACCATATAACATGATCTAACATCATGAATCATAAGTACCTTGGAAGGAATGGATGAGAGGCCTCCCGTTAAATCACTTTGAATTGCACTTTTTGGAATGGTTCGAAAGTTGAGAGGTTCACATTCATCACTCTGAATCAATTGAATTTGTTGTTCTCCCTCCATACTTTTGGCTAGTGCGGAAGAACTTGTAGCCATAATTCTAAAATTTAGGGTTTGAGAGATGGAAAATAGAATACCTCAGCAAGTGATGCTTCACACTATTCTCTGTTCACTATTCACTTTAAGATTTCCATCGACACACTGATTAAATCTTTGTAACTAGCTCCATTAGGATCAATTATGCAAATTGCTTCAATTCGCTCTATAAATAGTAAAATCGCAAGGTAAAAATGAAATGTTGACTGTTCATCCCTTATATGCTTCAAAGGGTAAAAGTAGGTGAGCATTAAATGTTTTTCCCATTGTGTTAGTGTAGGCCAGCTATCCTCGGCCTTAACACAACTTGCATCCCACTTGGCTCACTCCACTTGGCCTTCAAAAAATTTCACTCGACCAACAAAACTCGGCACTCACTAAAGAACTCAGATTTAGTGTCCATCAATAGTACTCAGCACCTATCAGTGCAATTGACTCATCTCGGCATTTGTATTCAAAAATATGTCCTGGTGCATCTTAACATATGCAAATATGGACTTTTGTATATTTTATGTTAGGAACTGATGTAAGATAAGAATTTTAAATACAGTTCCTTACATACCTCTTTCTCTTAGTTGGAGATGATGTGATCACCTGATCCATTGGATTGGGTGACCTCAGCTTCATTAGCTTTACTATTGCATGGTTTAGACTTCTTAACCCATGTCTTGTTCATCTGTTCCCTAATTTTCTCAACAATAGGAGCTGGTACTCTAGTTTTGCAATCTTTCCTTGTATGTCCAATTTTTAGACAACTATGACAAACTAGGCTTTCATTCATCCAAATTTTTGACTTGCCTCTAAAATGTGTCCTTATGCAGTTTTCTGGAACATGTCCATACTCACCACAGTAATGACAACTATGCCATGTATTGTAATCCCAATTGTAATGATTTCCTTTCCTTGGTGATTTCTCTTGTACCTTTGATCTCCACTGTTGTTTACCTTTGGATCTGCAATCTTGTGCCCTATGACCAAATTTTTGACAATTATAGATATTACCATTGAATCTAGGTGTTTTGCTTGCCTTTGCCTTACATTCTCATGCTTGATGTGCAAACTTATTACAGTTAAAGAAATAACCATTAAAGTTAGTTTTCAGATTGGACTTACCATTCTTGCTTCGGCAAATGTTTGTTGTATGACCTAGTTTTCCATAGTGGTGACAAATAGGTTTCTTGTTTCTCAGCTTTGCATTCTTTCTTTCACCTGTCTTGGATGATTCTCAAACTTTAGTGGTTGTATGTTGTTTAGTGTGACCTAACCCAGAAGAATCTTTAGGTCTTCTTGATGCTTCCACCAGTTGTTCAAAGTAGCTCATAGCTACACTTGGATCATTCACTCTATTGTTGATTTCTTTCTCAAATCTCAATTCATCTTTCAATTGACTATTCTCAGATCTAAGATTAACAATCTCCAAGTCTCTCATGCTAATCTCTTGATTTGCAAGTAATAGTTGATTTTCCATGTCCACTTGATTGACTGTCATTGTTTGCACATCATGTGTTCTTTCATCAAGTCTAGTAGTCAACATTCTCTTGTCTTCTTCTACCATAGCCTTGTCATCTTCGGCTTTCTTTTTCTGTTCAACAACTTCACACATTCTTATTGATTGGGCTTCTTGTTCCCTTTTCATATTTTTGACTTCTTCACATAGTGTACTATTCTTTTCCAATAGATCTACTATTGCTGCATCGCTCTTAGTAGAATCTCCATTCTGAAATAGAGTTGTAGTGTCCTCTTCCTGATAATGAGTGTCATTCATCTGTTTGGCCAAATCTTTCCTTGCATCCAAGGAATTCTTTAATTCTTCTCTTGCAGACTCAAGCTGTTGGAGTGCTAGCTAAACATCAATCTTTTGATTCTCAATGAATTTACCCATCTTCTAGATCTCCATTTCAAGATCTGTATTCTCAAGCTAATTATAACCTTTTAGAGAACTCCTGCTCTGATACCAATTGTTGGAAATACAATAATGGGAAAGAAAGATATTGAGAGTGGGGGGGTGTGAATCAGATCTTCAAAATTAAACACTTAAAACAAGTTGATCCACATTCATATATAAATGAATCTAATATAATCTTAGATAACATCCACATGATGAAACAAATAACACATTATACAATAATTTGGTAACCTAGAAACCCAAATAGGTAAAACTAGGGTGGGGATGACACCCACAAAAGTCTCCACTACTGTAGTAATAAAGTGTACCTGTTAAGGTTACAATGTTTGATTACAAAATGTAATCTACCCTATCAAAGGTTTGCTCTGTTAAAATCTTCAGATCGTTACAATCTACCTTGTTAAAGGATTTAAACTTACAATCAAGTAAGCACTCTATTAAGAGATAAATAAAGGCCCGCTAAAACCACTCTGTTAAGAGATTTTCGCTTGATACAATGATTAGAAAGTCTCAAGTATTGATCCTTTGATATGCACTCTAATGCTGATGATGGATCTCATCTTTTCAGTATCTCTTCTGATCTTATAATCTGATATATCTTTACTCTGTTGTTCACTGTGTTATGCTCTACTTGATCTTTGCTTCTGAACAAAATTACCCTCTGTGCATTTCACTTTCAAATGCACTCACTTTATCAATTTCTCTTCTGCCTCTTGCACATACACATGCAACAATAGGGTTCCAAAGCAATCTAATATATCTACACAGATCTGATAGTGAGATCTAGATCAATGATCAAGATCTGATATCCATGCCTTGATGGTAAAACAATTAATTCTTATAATGACACATGCATTGGATAAAACAATTAAATGCATAACTAACTCCATATAAAAATATTAAATGCACACAATGTCAGCCCAAAAATCTTATACAAGTCGATCGGATCACTTATCCTTTAAGTTTGTATCATTCCTAACAAGTATACAAAAACTGTCCTGCTCAGCATTTAGACTGTCTGTTGCTTGGCATTTAACATCTCTATCTCTACTCGGCTTGGTAATGTAACTCACCTCGACAATGTAACTAGACATACTGAAAACTTGTTTGGCAATGTTCCTCAGCCTTACATAGTTTTAGCTCGGCCACAGTGATAGCCAGCTAAAATTGCCTAATGAAATGACTAAGTGTTGGTCACTAATCATCAACATAACTTAGAGATTAACAGGTGGACCTTAAGAAAGTCCAGCTTGAGAAAGTGGAATTTTTCAAGTGGGTTGAGTTGCTAAACATTCCTTAATGGAATGTGACAACATTAGGAGGTGGGTTAGGGTAGAATTAGGATTAGGATTTGATTAGCAAGGGTGAATGGGTTGAGAAGGGTTAGAATCCAGGGTAGAAGTGGTTGAGATAGGTTAGGTTAGGGTTTAGGGGAATATTAATAAATGAATTAAACTTTTTTAATTCATTTAAAAATATAGGAATTAATTGTTTAAACAATGAAATTGCTTTTTAATAATTAGGGGACTATAGCCATTTTAATTAAATTAATTAGGCTAGGGAAATGGGTTATTTTGCAAGTGGGTATTTGATTTAGGGATTTATTTAATTTCTTTATAATTAAATACTATATCCATGTTTGATTTTGGTTTGATTTAATTAGTTTTGAAATGATTTAAATCATATGGCTATAATAGTTAATATAATTTAGTGATAAAAATCACCTAGGACATTAAATTGATTTGAAGAATTATGTCAAGTAGTAACAGGGTCATTTGGACATAATTGAGGGTATGATCACACTTAGGGAAAATAGGGTCCATAGTTAGAACATACCAAATTCAGGTGGTTACAAATATGGGCACCAAGTAAAAAGAAAATTTATCTTTTCCCAGTCAAACTTTGTTGACATCCACATGGAAACATCCCACTAGACCTCGAAACCACCTTTCTTTCTTCTTCTATATAGGCCCCACACTCTTTACTACCAACTTGGACATGCGTCAAGCTTTTTTCTATTACGCAATGCTTATCTTCCTCACATCTTTCCTTCACATGGTAGCAAATCACCATTAGATCTCGATCTTCCTTTCATGATCCTTTTTCATTCACCGCCACGTGTCACCATCTGACTTGATCCATCTTTTCGATCCCACCTAACTATCCTGCCAACTATCCCACATGGCACCATCATTGGGATCTCTGTTGCATGTCCATCCAACCTAGCTCGCCACCCGCTAAAATTTCCACATGTCACACCCACACCATTATGCAATTTGACTGGATCTAGCATGACTCAGATTGTACCATTGCACCCTACTGCCACCTATCACCTCATAGAACTTGTCATCTGAGCACGGGCCCACAAAATTATCCACCTTGTCTGCAAGCTGGCTGCCACTAACTCCAACACTTTAGAAACTGTCGATCAAAAGGTGTGTGCCTTTTGGCACTTAACCTATTGCGAGCTTGGGTAGAAAATAGATAAAACCTTCTTCACACCATCAATGTGGGATATATGACCTGAGGCATTTCAAACAGAAAAGGCTAGTGAAGACACCAAGACCCATCTGACTGTTCTGACTCCACCAAGATGACCTAAATGGAACAAAACATGGCTACAACAACCCACTGCAACCCCCTCATGCAAAAAAAAGATAGGAAACTCTCTACAACTCTTGAAAATCTACCATGGAAGCCCTAAAACTTTAACAGTCCTAAAACCTTGCTCTTACTAAAAATCAAAATCCAATTAAACACTCACAAACTTACTCAATAATTTCTTCAATACTTCATTCATCAACCTCATGAAAGTACTGAGTGCATTAGTGATTCCAAAGGGCATCACCAACCATTCATACAATCCTTCATTTGTCTTGAATATAATTTTCCACTAATCTCCTTCTCTAATTCTGATATGATGATATCCACTCTTCAAATTTATCTTCGTATAATATATGACTCCTCTTAAACAATTCATTATATCATCCATTCTAGGAAAAGGGAATCAATATTTCACTATGATCCTATTAATGGCTCTAGATTCAATACACATTCTCCATTCTCCATTATTATTCAATGCTAACACTAGCGGTATTGCACAAGGACTCAAACTTTCTCTTATCAAACATTTCTTTAACAATTATTTCACTTTTCTATTCAACTCTTCATTCTCTGCAAGTTTCATCTAATGTGTTTCTTTATTTGGTAAATTTTCTCTAGGAATTAGATCCATGCAATGAATAATACTACTTGTAGGTGGAAATTCATCAGGCACATTATCTAAGATTATATCTTCATACTCAATTAGTAATTCCCTTATCTCCTTAGGTTCTTTATCTACTGATTCTAAATCAAACTTCTTAAGAATCAAATCATAACACATACTATCAATTTTCAAACCATCCAAGAATTTTCTCTCTTCAACGAAGAAAACTCTAACACTGGTACAGTTCTCATTCTTAGTAATCTCAACTAAAGGAAAAAAAAACACTTGTTTCATTCCATTTTCAATAATGGTATACATATTCTTCCTTCCATCATGCAAAGTTTGTCTATCAAACTGTCATGGTCTACCCAACAAGATATGACACACATCCATCGGCATAATTTCACAAAGAAATTCATCATGACAAGATCCTATCTTCAATTTCACTAAGAATGTTTCACTTACAAGTACCTTATGATCATCATTTATCCATGCAATCTGATAAGTTTTTAGATGCTTCAATCTCTGGAACTTTAAATTATTCACCAACTCCTTAGAGGCTAAGTTATCTAAACTACCACTATCAATGATCACTTTACAACATTTTCCTTCCACTTTACATCTTGCCTTGAAAAAACTTCTCCTCACCAATGATTCTTGGTCTGGTTCTTCATGATATAGGTCTCTCCTTACCATTAGGGCTTCTACATCTTCATGTTGGTTTAATGGTTCCCTAAATTATTCTTCCACAAAAGCCTTCCTGTCATTGTTCTCAGTTATCTTTCTTGAACTTCCTTGAGTACACTCAAAGGATTAGTGTCCTTCACCTCCACATTTGAAACATGACCCTCTAAATATGCTTTTATCATCCCTTTTATAGCTACTTGATCCGTCTCCCCTTTGGAATTTTTTGTCATCCCTTTGATATGAATCTTCTTCTTTGAATTCTTCCTTGCCTTTATTCTGATCTGAATAAGATATTCCACCACCTGAGGTTCTTTTTCTCTAAAATATTCCACTTCTTCCTCTTTGTATTTTCTTATTCCTTTTGTTCAACTTATGTTTAGCTTTTAGGGAATATTGATAGGCTTCCTCTACACTTTTTAATTTAACCAAACTAATATCATCTTGAATATATGTTCTCAAACCATTCAGTTACCTTTCCACCCTCTCAACATCATTATCTAAATGTCAAGATCTAATATACAATCTATAAAATGTTTGGTATACTCCTTCACACTAAGATCCCTTTGCTTTAGATTCTTCAACTTCCTAAACAAAATTACTTTGTAATCAGCAACTAAGAACTTGGCCTTCAATTTGTTCACCATCCTATCCCATGATTTGATTTTGTCCTTGCCTCTTCTTTTCCTATTAGTTTGCAAATATTCCCACCATAAAGATGCATGTCCTCTCAACTATGTGCAAGCATACTTCACTTTCTTACCTTCATCAATACCTTCATAATAAAATTACTTCTCCATCTCTATGATCTAACCAAGTAATTCATCAGAATCCAATTTTCCATCATAGTCTAGTAGATTGAAATGTGGTCTTGCATTAACTCTAGTTAGGACATTTACAAACCTATCTTCTCCTCATTTAAGTTCACATTCAGGTTTCTCTTCACCTCCTTTGACTACTTCTTCATTTTTTTCTTCTTCATCATCATCATTTACATTCTCAATGTGTCGACCTCTTCTCTTGGTTTTTTCTAGGGCTTCTAAGCTAGCTGTAATTTATCTTAACATATCTAGCACAACTGGTTACTCATCTCCCCTCCATCTCTAGCATTTTCTCTTCGATCCATCGTAAGCTCAAGAACCACAATCTACCACAACAAATCAATCCAGGACTTCACAACCTTAAGAACCATGATCTGCCATAAAAGAACTAAAACATTTTCTCTGATACCACTTGGTGTAGTCAAGGATGGAGGGAACTCAAAGAGATCATTCCAATCCTTGTAGCAAGAGTCACACAATGGAAACAATATGAAAGAATAACTGAGATATATCCAATTTAAAACTTCCTATTATCATATAATCAAGTATAATGGACTTGTAACATGTAGTCTTACATTCCAAGCATACAAGCCTTCTTTAGAACCTTTTATAGGTTATCTTTATATACCATCTATCACTAGCTCTAGCTAGTGAACTCTCCTTCCTATTCCTTCTTTCTTCTTTTATTATTATCTCTAAGGAAACAATTACAAGATCTTATAAAGTCGTCGCCAGCAAAAGGTCATCCTGAGAAAGAATTCATTCTCCAAGAACAGGAAAACATATAACAATATAGGTTAAGATCAAAATCATAATAATCTCCCATAAATAGATAAAACATGATGAACAAACCCATAACTAGGTCGACCATGCATATAGAATGATGGATATATGAGCTAAGAAGCTTTACTAATTTAGAAAATCCTTTGCAAAATAAAAAAACATAAGCTAGTCATGAAACATGAAGAACAACTAAGTCCTACCAAGAATCTACAAGATCACATATGCAAAGTAACCAAATGAGGTGTGAACCTAGGTGATGGTTCAACATGATGCCATGCACATGCCATAAGGTGTGCAACTAAAAAAGATCCCAACTGAAGGAATGATGAAAGAAACTCAGAACCAGACAAACTGTAAAACATAAACTAAAATATTTTTGGGTTGATACAAGATTTCCAAGAACCCAAGATTCTCATGCATCAGGAGGGGTAGACAAAGAAGGAGAGAGGAAGAAAGGTAGGGAAAGACCTAGAGAGGAACGAGATATATGAGAGATAGAAGAGAGAGATGAGAAAGAGTATACACAAGAAATACCATCAACCATATGTACTCTAAACCTTGTACCATCAATCTTGTATCTTAAACCCTATGTCACTATCATAAACCCAAAACCCTATATCCTACACCCTATTCCCAAAGACCTATACCCTAAGAATTATAACTTATAAATTAGAGGGAGAGGTAATTATATAGATATGGGAGGGATGTAGAAGAGGAAAGATAGCATGATAAAAAGAGAGATGAGTAAGTGTACCATTCTAAATTTGCATCAATATATAACTCCACATTTTGCCTGGCCCTATTTTAGCACGTATAGGCTCCTACTTTTATTTCTAATACTCCTACCCAAATTTTTACATGCCCTCTTAAATTGGGATCCATGAATCTGATTTATCTTCTTCTTGGGGGAATAGGTCAACCTACTGGACCTATTCCTTGATGTTTTCCTTGAAATTCAAACCAAGAAATTGTCTCAATGGTTGAACAAGAAATCCGAATTCTTGTTCACCTTATTCAATTTTTGAGCTCCAAAATTCTTGTGATAGGTATATAATAAACCTACCTCTCCTATTTTGGAGATAACAAAACATCATATTAAGATATCTCTTACAATTTTGCATCTCAAGAATTCTAAGCTAGATATCAAGCATTCCAAGACATTTTCAAGTCAACCTTCTCCATTGGAGAAAGCTTCTCTCCCTCATTAAAGGCCAAGTAGAGGAGATTACCATTAAGGAATAAGATCATATTATAATTGATGAAGGGGACTCCCCTTAATACCACAAGTACACGATAGAAACAAAGAGAGAAACAATAGAAATTTGCAAGAATAGAAAATTGGCTTCTTATTGGCTCCACAAATGTGGAATTACAAACTTCAGAATTACAATATCAAAAGCCACATGGGCATCCCTTACAATAATCTGTAGGACAAAGCCTCAAATAACCACACCTAGAACTGCCCTAGAAAACACCATGGGCCTTCCTTAAATAGGCAATTTTCCATTGCCCGAGAAGGTTCCAGAAATCTATCCATTAAGGCCTACTACCCTTAGCATTTAATTATTTTTCACTTTTATTACAAAAGGGTTGGCTTTAAATATCTACAAAACATGAGATTAGGTAGCCCAACTTCTGGAAGCCATAACTTTTGAACCATAGCTCCGATTAGCTATTATAACCACTTTTCGGAAAGGGGAGATTGCGATCTACAATGCATGACTAGCAAAGCTCTAGTCAGCTGGGGATTCAACCTCGATCTAGAGCCTCTAAGGTCCTAAAAATTGAGCTCAAAGGTTTTGCACCCTAAAATCTCAACAGTAAATCCTTAATAACTTCACCAATACAGATGATCTGGTAATGAAATTCAACTGGCATTCTTATATGACTAAGATGAACCTTCACCTAGAAAATTAGAACATTCTGAGTTCAAATGACCAAGTTACTAAAAATAGTAAGTTTCCAAGAATAGCAACTTTGTACAAAATAGCCCTTATTGAATAGAAAAACACATATTTTTGGGTGATGCAAGATTGCCCTTACACCTAGGATGCTCCTGCGTCAATAATTCTCCATCCACAAGAATTCAAGTCTTCAAGTATTAAATTCATTCTCCCTCTCTCCATCAAGCATTATGGAAAACTACAACATTCATTGTGCAAGGAATGTCTTTCATGATTTTATTTTATATTTTTGTATGCATTAAAATATATTGCAATAACACTTTTAATTACATTCAAAGAAGCCTTTCACCACCAAGGTATAAGTCAATTCATGTTTTAGATCTAGCTTCTAATTTACATCAATACACTTTCCTTTCAAGCATATTTCACTTCATTTAAAGGTTGATTCGTCAACTAGGGTTTAACTAAACCAAAACCATCTCTACCAAACATTTTCTCTCTTTTCTGTGCACAAGAAGAGGTGGCACTAGTTTTGATATTGGATCTGGAAAGTACAAGACCTCAACTACAGTCTACAACTAAAATCATTGGAAATTGTAGGGAAAAATTTGAACCAGTCAACTTAGTCCTTGGAAAAAGTTGACCAAGTTGCCATAGTCCCTCCAAAACATTATTAAATTGAATCTAAAAATTAGTTACAATTTTTGCATCCCATTTAAAAAAAAATAATTTGGTCTTTTAGGTTTATGTCATCCTCTACATAAAGAAACCCATATTTTCTTCCTTCCTAGTCCTAGATCTTACTATTCTTAATCATATTTAGAAAATAAACCCTCAATTATAGTGAAGGATCATTGCACCCACTCAACACTTAAGCCTTCCTGAGCCTAGTTAGTCATCTTCCTTGCAATGCAATATAGGAGATAGGCTCAAATTCACTAGTTTTCTCATTTGAACTAGTGAACCCTATTTCTTATGTTACAATTGGGTGAACCCAGTGCATGACATTTTCATTCTAATTTGGTGGCTAGATCTTATTCTTATGCATTGCATTAGTCAATCTTTCCATCATAACATTTCTATATCTAGGTTCACCTATGTTATATTTTGGAAAACCTAAGCCTTCTTACATATAATTTTGTAGTATTAGATCTGATTTTTGTATGTCATTATCATTCATTTCTAAAAAAGACCTAAAATTTTCACATTTTTATCTCTTTTATTTTCATTTAAAAGTATAAGAAAAAACAATCTTTCATTTTATGCATTGTTGTAACCTCTCATGTATCTTAGTTTGTATGCATTTCTTTCTTCCTTTTCATGTTGCATAAAATTTTTAGGGATTTGTCCTAACACTATTTTTCTAATTTTGAGATAAAACATCATTCCATCAACCTTCCTTTACATTATTTTAGCACTAAAAAAAATCAATTCAATGCATGTGATGTTGATTTATCTTATATCACCGTACACCTCTAGCAACTATTATTTTCCTTATAAGGAAATATTGGTGTAAGAAGATGTTTTTGACATCTCTCTAAATGACCATTATATTTGGGAAGAAGCATTGATGTTTGTTGTTAACTCTTCTCTTAATATTTTCCTCCCCCATGAAGATACGATGGTGAAAGATGATAATTCCCTTTATAATTAGGGTAAGTGCAAAACGTTGAGTCTACTTCTAGGGGAACTTTTTGCATGTTAAACCCACTTATGGAAGAAGATGTTTTCTAGAAATTTTTTTCACCAAATCAAAACCCATCATAGATATGATTACATAGATATAAAATACAAAATTTATTTTTTAATTGGACTAATTTTTTTTTTTGAATAATTTCTAATAAAATAGGTCCATAACCGTGAAATAACATGTTTTCTAATTTTTTATGACTTCAATTATTTTCACATTTTTGAAAAAAAATATCACATCAAACTACAGACAATTATTTTCACTTCGAAAAAAAAAAGAAAAATTTAAAACTGAGGAGTTTAGGTCAACTTATGTTGTTTTACACGAGGGGTTTTCAAAACAAAAATTATGTCCACTAAAAAAATAGTAGAAAAAAATAAGTTAAGCATCATCAATGTTGAATATATTACAAATCATATCCCAAAAGGATTTAAAAAAAAGACTTTCTTTTAGCTCAAATTATGGTTTTCCTACGCAGGCAAGGAAGGTCTTGAAAAAGTGACTTTTAAATAGTGGGTTTTTGAAGTGCCTAGTGAAAAATAATTTTTATCATCTGGATAAAAATATAAATTACATATTCAAAAAATATACTTGAGTACTAAATTTCCTATCACTGAATTGTTTTAAGATTCAATATTTAAGTGATTCAAATTTTTAGGTCAATTGTGACAAATTTCAAAAAATAGGGAAAACAGTTCCACTTTTTAGCCAAAAAGTGGACTCAACTTCTTGCTGGCACCCATTATTAACCTGCTATTCATTTCAATGACCTTCCCTCTAATGGTGATTTAGGTATTTATGATTTTCCTTCTCCTAAATTTTCTTCTATTTTTACCATCAAAGATCTTCCTATTTGGGATGAGCCCTTGGACAATGATGTTGATTAGTCTCTCCCCCATGAAATAACCTTGATGAAAGAGGATGATATTGTACTAGAGAAAACTAGTATTATTGACATTTATTCTACTCATTTAAGTGATCTTCCCTCTACAAATGAAACATTAATGAGTTATTTTTTTTCCTCTTCTTAATTTTGTCTTACTCATGAATATTCTTTGAAGAAAGAGGATAATATCCTTAATGCCCTCCCTTCCATAAATGAAACCTTTGAGAAAAAAGAGACTAATCAAGTTAATATTGTTCATGTTTTAGGTAGTGAGAAGCCTAATATTATTATCCATCTTTGTCAAGATACACCTCAACCAAAAAATAAACCAGTCATTGTGGTGAAAGGTACTTAACAACTTGATTATCATTAGGTTGATCACACCTATAATTCAAGAAATAATAGGAAATATACTAATTTAGTGGTCCCTCATTCTCTTCCCAACTATCCACTAGTGCTTCCTGCTTCACCCCATCTTCCTCAAAATCCTAGAAATGAATAACATTTATTTGAAAAACTTTTTGATATGCCAAGAGAAGGGATCAAGCCGGAATGGTTTAAAATGATCATGAATATAATGCCAATACTATTGAGCTCTCCTAAAGAACAAACAAATGTGAAAAAAAGACTTTGGGTTACCACAAAGGGATAGGGAGGATCAGGAACACCCAGGTGTTTGAGCGAAGGGCACAAATGAAGACCTTGGAAGAGAAAAGACAAGAAAAGAGAGCCATCTTGGGCTCAATAATAGAAGACCATATGATCTAGAAATGAGAGCTCCAGTGGTGAGGAAAAGAGTGCAAATGTCATCTCTGGTTAAGAGTTTCCACCATGGGAAGATGAGGATACAACCATCTGTAACCCATCTTTGGATTTTAATTGTTGAAGGGAGTGATAGGGTATTGTGTGCTAAAAATATGTCACACTTCTATGAATCATTGTATCCAAGATTGCTCAAAAATGAGGTCGCAAATGGTGACTCATAGCTCTTTATTCATGGAGTACAAGGGTTTGCAATGGAGGCCCTCAGATTGACCTAGTTTGTACCCATGCATGTACACCATAAAATGAGAGATTCAAAGAGGAAAAACAAGAATGCTAGTCTCCATGATCATCAAGTATGCATGAAAATGAAAGCTATTCTATATGATAACAATCCAAGAAAGGAAATTAATCTATATGATAACAATGCATGATTATTCTATGAAAGGAAATACAAATGAAAGATTAATGTATGAAAGAAAACATAAATCTAATCAAACATGCAAGTGAAAAATTAATCTAAATGGATTATCGTGGGGCATGAAAGAAGAAGAAAAGAAGAGAGAAGTTGCAATATCCAAGCTCAAGTGCTCAAATTCTCCTCCAAAATTGCTCTCCAAACTTGCAGCATAACCATAGCATAAATTCTCTTTTTATCAAATGAGGAGGAGAGGTTTCCTTTTAAAGAGCAATGGATGGTGGAGATTAAGAGGTAAAATCAAAGGCTATGATTAAGAGGAAAAAATCTCACCACTTAGGAAGATGTGTAGAAAAAGAACTTTATTTATTTTTATTTAATTTATTTCCTTTTTCAACAAAGAGGGATTTAAGTGGGGGTTTTATTTAATTAAAAGATGGATTTTCTTTTAATTAAATAATATTATTTAATTTAATTAAAAGGGATATTTTAATTAAATGAGATAATATTATTTAATTAAGAGAGATATTAATTAAATAAGATAAGATTATTTAATTAAAAAGGAATTTTAATTAAATAAGATTATTTTATTTAATAAAAAGGAATTGTTTTCTTTTAATTAAATAAGATAATTGATGAAATGATCAAACCTTAGGAAATATTGAAATAATTGAATTAATTACGATTTGATCAAGGAAATTGATTTGGATTGAAAATATTGCAAAGCATTGATTTGGAAATTTGATAAATTGATAAATGGGGGCCCATAGTCTAGGTGACCATTTTAGGGTGCATACAGGTACCATTTCTAGTCTTTCCACCAAGGTCAAATAGACAGAACACCCAGCTTATGAAAAAAATTATCTGGAATGGAAGAAACCAACAGTTCAAAAGTCTAATGACCTAGATGAGCCATATGGAATTAGACGTTCATGTCTTCCCAAGAGCGGAGGCTCATAATGACCCTAGAAAAGAGGTCCTTAGGTGTTCTAATTCTAGGTTTAAAAAAACATAGAGCACTAACACCTTGAGTCTTAGCTAGAGGAATACCCTGAATGGAAAACAACGGAGACCACCAAAGGTTCTCTTGATTCAAAGAAATCCCATTACAAAAACCATCCCCATCCCAATGAATCCAAGGCTTGATTTCTTCCCATGCCTCCATATGATCTTAATCACAAAGGTGCCCTGAATATGCATAGGCTTCCACATAATGAGAAGAGTTTGAAGACCAATTCCCTTCTAGGAGGGCCTGTGAATAGGATATCCTAAAGAAATACAATGCCTAAAAACAATTTTCCAAGCTTCATCACCTGTGAGAGAACGTATAATCCATTTAGAACAAAGAGAGATCCCTTGCTTTTGAGTGTAGAGAATATCGAGACCACCAAACTCTCTGGGAAGACAACAATAATCCCAAGCAACCCTCTGGAACCCATGACTGTAGACTCTCAAAGCCCAGAGGAAATCTCTGAGAAGGCACTCTAGCTTGAGGTAAGAGGCTTTAGAAGGAGCCCAACATGAAGAATAATAAAAATAAGTAGTAGCCAATACCTTAGAAAAAATCTGGAATGATTGTTTTGGAAGACTCTCTGAGACTTCCTTCCAAGTTTACCCATATTTGGCATACTTTAGGATGGATATTTTTTTCACTTTATGGAAATATAGGAATCTCATTAATTTCACTCACAACTTTCTTGATATAAATGTCGCTTTGTGTAATAAATCTTGTATATTTAAGAATGTTATGATGCAGATTCAGGTGCAAGCCAATAAAGTGTCTCTGGAGGTGGGCCACCTTCAAGAGCTGCTCAATACTTGGGGCAATGCTCCCTGTATGGTTGTATGGGTTCCTCCTGATTAAGTTTCTGCAGATTCTACTCCTCCTCCAAGTGGTCCTTCCCCCGCCTAACTCTGGCTATTTCTCTACCTCAGGCGGATGAGAAAGAAAAAGATAATGAAGAAGTTTCAGGTGGTTGGTTAGCTCCCGACCCTCCTATCAATCCTAGGGATGCCTAGGGTTCTAATGAAATAGATCCTCCTCTTTTGGCTGGCACTTCTCTTCCAGCCTGAAGGCTTTATTTTTTTTTATGAATAGTTTCTATTTTCTATTTTCGGCTAGATTTCGTGTGAATTCTCGTGGGGTGATTTTTATGTCCCCTGACCCCTTTTTTGTGAATATGTAAATTTTATAGTAAATTAATAGGAAAGGAACTATTCATCAAAAATTCATCCACATATCATGAGATGTCACAAGAATCCTTAAGAAACATGAATCTCCTACCTCCTATGCAACTTAATTATATAGATTCCTTATTGGAGTGTATGCCTGGGACCAATAATCAAGCTAAGATCATGTTCTTATTAATGGTAATTTTATTCAAAGAAATTCAATTGATAATAGATCTGGTATTAATGTTTTTAGCATTGATTTATTGCATAAAATTAAAGTGGGTACTTCTCTTATTCAACCTGATTCCTTTCCTATTTGTGGCCTTGATAATGTTTCTAAAATATCGTTACATATAATCACCTTACCTATTAAAATAGGTCCTATTATCTTACATATACTTATCCATGTCATGCATGATACCCTTACTTATAATAATCTTCCAGGTAGACCTTCGTTACAAGCTATGCAAGCAGTCCCTTCAACTCTTCATTGCAAAGTCAAATTCAGCTATAACAATTTAATGTATACCATTGAAGCCAATAGAAAATTAGGAATTTTATTAGAAATGGAAAATTATTCTATTCCTTCACCAATATAAGTTAACACGTCATCTCCTACCTATCAAGAGAAAGTGCTAGGAGATGGTTGGGGGTTATTAGACTTTACACCATCATTTATGGGAGAATATGAAGTTCATAAATTTAACATGAGATCTTTCAAAGGGCGTAGTGCTTCATTTGTCCAACCTTCTTCCTAACACATGATAACTCAACTTCTTGAACATGGTCTAGGATGTGTGCCACAAAGTGTTGAAACTTATGTGATGCACGTACATCACACTTGCCAATAGAAGGGTTGGGTTTCCAATCTTCTCCTTTTTTTTAATCCCCTTTCTAATTCTCTAATTCTTGTATGCCTTTATTTAACCAAGATATAATTTTTTCTAACCTTCTTTGTGCCAAGTTGATTACAAGAACAAAATTAAAGAATAAATATAGACAAGATCTTCCAAATCTTCCTTTTGTATGTATCATTGATACCATGACCAATCTATTAACGAATGTAAAGCTTTGTATTATAAAACTTGAAACCCCATTAATTATGATATCATTCACATAACATGCAACAAAAATTTGTATTTTAATCATGATTGTATTAAATAACATTTAAGTTCCTATTATGTTTCTCCACGTTATGTGACATTATTGGCCTCTCTAGTGGGGGCTCATTGTCATTCATGGTGGTACAATTTCAGGTGAAATCATAATTTTTGAGCAACATAATATCCTTTCTTATCCTTTTCTCTACTCTTGGTAGGAAAGGGTAGTATTCCAATCTCCTATCTTTCCGTAGGATCCACTTTCCTTTGGTTAAGTGGTATTTGTTCATTATGTGACACCATTTATTGTAATGAGTTGATTGACTTGATTAAGGATTATCTCTTATGCAAGAGGTGTGCATCCTAGATCACAACCTCTTTTTTTTTTTTCACTTGCATGTCCATAGTAAACAACTCCCTTACTTGGGGTATTAAAGGGTCTTATCCTTTATCGAGAATCCCTCTACCTAGCAATGGAGAAGGTATGAATTCTTGTTATCCAAAATAGGTAGATATTTTTAGCAAGGATATCTTCCTCCTTTCATGCATCCTTCAAAAGGATCCCTTTACATTTGTTGCAAAATATTTATTTACAATTATATATTCCTTACCTCATAGGACTTGTGACCTCTTTGGCTTGGACTAGATGTTTCTTAAAAGATATTCCCTTGGTGTTGAAAGTTTTTATAATTGTTTCTTCTTTTAATTAATATGACAATGTAGTCATGTTTGGCCCTCTTAAGAAGGGGAATATATGTGCCTCCTTGTTGAAAATGATTTAGCCATTTTTATATTTTAGGTTGAGTTTACTAGAATAATATAATTTTATAGGGCGAGATGACTCTCCTTTGTACCATTTTAGCAGGTTTTCTTAGATACAATTATTTCTTTGGTTATCCTTGGGATTGGTTGAACTAGCATAACAAAAATTGTGAGCCCATTTGACCTCTCCTTTGTGTAGATTTCCAAAGATCAGTTGACCATCATAACACAAATTTATAGCCCATCAACTATCTTTTTACCAAGATCTCTTTTAGGGTGGGTTAACTAGAATAATACAACTTGCTTTCAACTCATCCTCCTTTCTTGAAATGAATCACCTAGCATAGAAAAATTTGCTAGCCTATGCCATTCATGTTTTTCTTTATTTCTCCTTCATAATATTATGAAATATAATACTTTACTAATTAATTTGATTGTGGATTCTTGCCTTATCTTTGATGTGTGATCTCACCCTTTCCATGTGACCATTTGTTCCTTTATAATATTGTTCTGAGCATGATATTATTGATTGAGACATTTTCTTTTCCAAGTTCTCTCTAACTAATTGACTTGGAAGCTTTTTAAGATTTAGTATTTTGTCTTTGTTTTATGTGCTCTTGCACATTATTGTATGAGTTGAGATCCTTCATTTGGGGGATTTTTCCCTTAAAATTAGTGATATATTATCTCTTTTTCAAATTTTCCCATGATCATCTCTCTCACACACACATTGGGACTAGTCCTCAATGTTTATCTCAAAATTTAAACTGGGAGATTTTCTCAATAGTTGAGTGGGAAATTCAAATTCTTGTCATCACTCTTCAAGTTTTGAGCTCTAAAATTCTTTTGAGGGGTATATGAGAAACCCACCTCTCCTATTTTAGAGATAAAAAAAAAATACATCATATCAAGCTCTCTCCTACAATTTTGTATCTCAAGCATTCTAAGGCATTTCCACGTCAATCTTCTCCATTAGAGAAAGATTTTCTCCCTCATTGAAGGCAAAGTAGAGGATATTACTAGAAAGTAAGAAGATAATAGAATATTTTTTTACCCACAAGCATTCAAGCATTCAAGTCTTCGAGTCATTTGTTTCTATCCATCAAGCATTGTGGAAAACTACAACATTCATTGTGCAAGGCAGGTCTTTATTGATTTCCTTTTAGGTTTATGTGTGGATTAAAATCTATTGCATTACCACTTGTGATCACCTTCAAAGAAGCATTGCACCACCAAGGTGTAAGGTAATTCATGTTTCATATTTAACTTCTACTCTACATCAACATGCTTTCCTTTCAAGTATATTTCAATTCAATTTGAAGGTTGATTCATCAACTCAGATTTGAGTAAGGAAAAATCCTCTCTACCAAATATTTTATCTCTTTTCTATGTGCAGGAAAAAGTGATGCCAGTTTTAGGAATTTTTTTTTCTAAAAAGATGAGAAAATTTCTCACATTTTTGGTTTTTCTCTCTATCAAATTTGTACGTGTTTCAATAGAAAAAAAAACACCATGATATTTTTAAGCTCTATGTTATTTATCTAACCATATAATTTTTTTTTACATTTTAATTATGTTAAGCTTTTCATATCTAATTTTTTTTGTCTTCATTTTCTGTCAAAAACCAATGTGTGGTATTTTGCGCATAGATTTTCACTTGTTCTCCAAATTTCAAAACAAATTACATTTTTGGAAACTAGAATCCACTCTACAACCTAGTGAAAATAATATTTTCAAAAATTTTAGTAGGGAGCACACTCAATTTTTTATTTTTTAGGATGTGCACACTTCAAAAATTAGTAAAAAATCATATATTCATGAAAAAAATTAGGATATTGATCTCCAAGTTATGTTTCCTATTAGTGTCTAACACTTAGTCATTTATCTAGGTAGGTTAGTCAGTCATCATTGTGAATGAGCTATTCTACTAAGGCTGAGAATTGTATAAGGCTTGTATTTTTGTACCAAGTAGTAGTTACTACCGATCAAGTCAACGGTTTTTGAGTTCCCCTACAGTTGTCGAGCAGATCATATGCCAAGCATGTTGATTGTCGAGTTGAGAGATGTGTTGAGCAACATTGTACGGAGCGATAGCATATGAACATTGTATTGATTGAGCACCAAAGACCTCATATGCCAAGTGAAGCAGTTTTTGTATATGTGTTTGGAATGGCTCAAACACTTATGTAACCCATTTTGGCTGACTTCTATGCGACATTTAATTATTGTCAAAATATTTAATGGAGTTAGTTGCGTGATATTAAAAAGCATTGATCCCTATGCAATCCAAGCAACCAATTAGAAAAAGGGAATGCTTAAGTGGGAAAAGAGATGAATCTAGATCATTGATATTTATGTAGAGGATTCATTTTTTTTCTATTTAAGGAATCCTAAAATCCCTAATGAGTGTACATATGAAGGAGAAGAGATCGTATGTACACTGAAGGTGCATAGATTAGACAGAGTGACCAAACAAAGCAGTGAAGGGAAGAACATAGTTATTGGATTTAGAGATCATATAAGAATTGGAAGGAGGGGATCTATAATCAACATTTGAAGTGCAAACAGAAGGATCAGGTACTATTACATTTTTACAAGTGAATCAACGTAAATCTCTTAATAGAGTGGTCCTAATAGACCTTTGTAAATCTCCTAACAGAGTGTTTAGTTAGCTGTAAGTTTTAAATCCTTTAATCAAGGTACACCTAATAGTCTGTAAGCCTTTAAAAAGGTAGACCCCTCACAGGGTAGATCATCATAAGTGATCAAAATTTTGTAGCCCTAACAGGCACACTTTATTGCTACAGTAGTGAAGATTTGTGGGTGTCATCCCCACCCTATTTTTACCTTCAAGGGTTTTTGGGTTACCAAATATTTGTTTCATGATTTTATCTTATTGCTTATCATGAATGTGATTACTAGTTAGATCTACTACAACAGTGAAATTTATATTTATAAGATACATGATATGCATGTTGAATAAGTTTGTTTCAATTGATAAAATTTCTAGGATTTTGATTCACCCCCCTTCCCCCTTAGTATCTTACTTTCCCAATTAAGACTTCCAACAATTGGTATCAAAACTTTGTTGTCTTAAATGAAGTCTAACCACTTGAAGAATCAAATATTGGAAATGGAGGTTTATAAGTTAGGAAAATTCATACAAAATCAGAAGATTGATATCCAGTTTTCACTGAAGAAGATTGAGAGAACAAGAGAATAATTGAATAAATCCTTAACCAAAAGGAAAGAATTAGAAATTCAGTCCAATGACACATCATTTTAAGAAATAGACACTAAAGGTCTATTTGAGAATGAATAATCCAAAGAAAGTGATATAGCTATAGACTATCTATTGGAGAAGAATAACACACTGAATGAGAAAGTCAAAAAATCTAAAGAGAGAACAGGACACATAATCTATAACACTATGTGAGGTGATTGATCAGAAAAATAAAGTTGAAGAAGACGAGACCATGGCAGAAGAAGACAAAAGACAAATGGCTACCATACTTGATGAAAGAATATGTGATGTGTAGAGGCTCATGAATAATCAATTGGACATGGTAAATCAACTATTGCTTGCAAATAAATAGGTAAGAACAAAGGATATGGAAATCACAAATCTGATATCAAAGAACTACCAATTGAGAAATGAGTAGAGAGAAGAAAAAGAACTCATTGAAAGGATAAACAAACCTAATGAGGTTGCAAGATATTTTGAGGAACTGATTAGAGCACCAAGAAGAACCAGTGACACCATAGGACTTGGCCTTATCGAGCACCTATCATCTACTGAAGAAGGTGAAACATCAAAAAGTGGAGAAAAGAGGAATGGAAAGAAAATCAACAAACCTATATGTCATCATTTTAGGAAACCAGGACACACAACAAACATTTACAGAAGAAAGAATAGTAAGTTCAATCCTAAGGAAAAATTCAATGGATATTATTTTAACTATAAGAAACATAGACATTAGGAAAAGGAATGCAGGTCAAAGGCTAGTACTACACCTACTTCACCCAGATTTCAAGGACAATGTCACAATTGTCAAAAGTTTGGTCATAAAGCCCAAGATTGCAGATCCAATGCAAAACCAAAGTGGACATCCAAGAAACAAGTCAATGCACCTAAGAAAGGTAACACATACAAATGGGATTACAATACAAGACATAGTTGTCATTATTTCAAAGAATATGGTCATGTTGCAGAAAATTCTATAAGGACGCATTTTAGAGGTAAATCCAAGAGTTGGATGACTGGAAGCTTTATTCTATCATAATTGTTGCAAAATTGGCCATACTCAAAGAGACTGCAGGACCAGAGTGTCAGCACCTACCATTTTTCATATAAAGAACTAAATGAATCAAACATGGAGAAAGAAGGAAGAAATGATCAGTAGTGGAACCAATGAAGGTAAGATCACCCAATCTAATGGATCAAGTGATCATGTTGCATCAACATAAGGAAAGAAGGTATGTAAGGAAATATTTTACAAATGCTATATCTTACATGAGTTCTTGACATTAGTTGTGCTAAAGTCCATATCTTCATAAGTTAAGATGCACTAGGAGAGATTTAAGGAAAGAACTGAGAAATGAGTTGATATGCACAATGGTCCTGAGCATCAATATTTATGTAGCAACAAACTCTTTAAGTATGTGTCGAGATATCCTATCAACCAAGTTGACAGGTGTGACTGATTTTAGTATGTATTGACCAAGATGATGTCTTGACTGAGTGAATGGAGTGAATTAGCCAAGTTTTTGCATAAGGACCGAGATAATTGTATTTCAACCACTCTATATGGAGCATTTATTAAATACCTGATTTGACTATTTGAAGCTTTATAATGGATTTACGGGGTTCATTCTCATTTCACCAAGTGATCAAAGAGTTTGCAGAGCGATTTGAAGGTGACTAAGAGTGAAATTGTGCCAAGATTATAGAAATTGAACTATGTGTCATTGACAAACATTATGGAGTGATAATATTCATGGTTACCAAGTTACACAGAGTTCATCTTTCAAACCCTAATCATTAAAATGACCGCTAGCTCATCTGCTGGAGTGAAGAAGCTAGGAAAAGAGTTGATGAATTTTTAGCTAGTGAGAAGTGATGCATGTGAACCACCAAATTTTAGTCATTCCTGAAGGCGCGGTTAAGCAAGATCTTTTTGGAGCCATTTCATTGATTTTGCTCAAGTTTTGATAATACACAATGTAAGGGCATGATATATGTGCAAATTAAATGATATAGGTAACATTGAACTAAGGGAAGCCTACAATAAACTATGCAAAAATAGGGCATTAAAGGCTGAATATCATCACATTTCTGAAAAAGGGTTAGTCCGTGCCCTAGATTTTCCTTAGGAATTCAAATTTGAATGGATCAAGATTGTTCTTTGTAGAGTTCACGACATGAAAATCTACTTAGAGGATGGGCCAGTGAAGATTACTAATGACATCATCCATTAATTCACTGGTTACCCTACTCTGACTAGGAAGAAAACCATGCGAGCAAGAAAAAGGAGAAAATTGAAGAAAAAACAAAGTATGGAAAAAGAGAGGAATGACGATATCTACCATCACTGATCCTAAGCTTGACTTCATAGTGAGAGTTATTGCTCACAAATTATATTAGTCAAGCAAAGAAGATAGTGTCCCATGTGTTGTAGTAGACTAGGCGTGGAAGATTGTAAAGAAAGATCATACATATGACCTTTCTAAGCTGCAGTTGATGCAACTGGAAAAAAATCTATCATCTTTCAGAATGGCAAACAATTCAATGTTTAAGTTTGGATCCTTGATAGTTTTCATATTCTTTTATGTTTAAAACATTTTTCCTTCCTTAGGACATGTAGTATGGAGCAAGGACCGACCTGTTACACAAAATATAAATGAGTCTATTCTTCAGTTAGGAGATAACTTTAACAATGTTATGGGAAGTTATTTTGTTGATTTTAAGAAGAAAATGAGGAAAAGGAACATAATTCATATATCTTTGGTATAGAAGTACTATGAAGATGTTTTTTTTCATGTGGGAACTGATTTTACATATGTGCAAGCTATTATACCAAGGATAGCATGGTCGAGGCCATTACTTTATGAGGTAAATATTGATGAGACATCAACAACTATTACAAATCTCCTTGTAGAAGAAATTGATAAAAATTCTTAAGTAGTTGGTAGATATTAAGAAGCAAAAACTCAGATCACTGTGAACTTGAAGTATGCAACCGTGGAAAGGAAGAAAAAGAAGTTAGTGAAAAATCTAGAGAAAATACTAGGAAAAGATGCAGAGGATGATGCAACACTTGAGATCACACAAGGTTAGGGTGAAGACCAATCAAGTGATTCTGAAAAGATAGAGGATGAGGATGTAGGAGAAAAAAAGAAGGGCAAGGAACTAGTAGTTGTTAAGCCTGTAATAAAGAAAATTACAAGGAGGTTTCCAACTCCTCTTGTCTTAACTAGACTGAGAACAAGGGCATAACCAACTGTAAAACCATCTAGTCCACAAAAAGAAACTGCAGAAGAAATTTCTAGTAAGTGTTGGAATTATTGGAATGATGTATTGAGAGGGGAGGGGTGAATCAGTACCTCTAAATTTTTTGATGTGATTGGCCCATTAACCTTTGCGTCATCAGATTTGTATATTCACCTATCTATCTGTTCATCTTTCTTTATCTATGTGAAATCATAATATAAGTTCTTTACATGTGTAAACATTAAAGAAACATACATGAAAGTAAATAACACATAACACATGATATGATATCATAGAAAACTCCTGTTAGGAAGTAAAAATTACGGTGGGGATGTCTACCCACAAAACTTCACTATCTGCAGATAAGAAGGGAGTCAGTTAAGGCTTACAATTTGATCACTTCTAATGATCTACCCTATTAGGAGTATTATAGTGGAGACCTATTAGGATCTACTTCGTTTGAAGATTTAGCAACATTGTGTAGTGTGCACTCTATTAAGAGATTTGTCAAGAACTGTTAAGTCCACCTTCTACTAAAGGATTTATGATGTGATGCACTTGTTATAATGAAACTACATTATAAATGTTGATCTGATAGTATATGAAATCTCTAATTGTTGATAATAGATCCTATAAATCTTACAATGTATATGTAATCACCTTGAGTGATTGAATGATACCTTGTCTTTGCTCGTCGGTAGCCTTGTCTGTGTTATTGAGAACTGATATGATCTATTTCTAAACTTTACATGAATTATTTTCTTCTTCTTAGACGCTCTCCATGGCTAAAATCATTTTTCAACTCATTACCTATTACAAATGATTGAACATCTATATATACTAGTTTCTATGTCCATTCTTGATTCACACTTTTTAGATTAACTCTAGATCCAAGGTTTACAAATTAACCTTGATCTTTTGTTAGTTATGCTTTGGATCCGTTAGGATGCTTTAAAACATTTACAATATAATTTTTTGTCCCTCAAGTAAATATTTACAACAAATAAAAACTCTATAAATAGAATTACAATATTTTATCTGATGTGGAAAGTCAGATCCACTTTTTGCAGGTTCTGTAAATGACTGTCAATTCTGATGGTCGGGCTGCTCTGTCATTCTGTTGATTTTATTTCATTCTTTTCTCTGTCGGTCTTCTACTCCGTCAATGTCCCTATAATGAACTATTTGTTGGGTTCCTTTCCTTTTCTGCTCTGTCAGTGATGTTCTCAAAACTGTGTCGTTGGTGATGTCCTTTATGCTTTTTCATCGGTTCAACACTTGTCAGTGTTCATCGAGCAATTCTATACTTAGTATTTTCATGAAAAGCATTGTCATCTCATCAGTTATGCAGTGTTTTGTTTTTTGGTTATTCCTATACCGATGACCTTTATCATGTTTTTCACTTAAGTATACTAATGGAAAAACTTAATGTCATCAATCTCCCCCTTTGACATTAGTATCAAAAACTTATATGTGTAGTATAGTTAATGTATTAGTATGTACACTTGTGTATACTTCATCCTTAGTCATTTTATGACTCCCCCTTATGCATATGCTAGTAAGTGTAAGTTTGTGTACATATAAGTTCCTTCCCTTTTTTTGATTCCTTTTTTTGATATTTGATATATTGTATATATGCACCATTCATTCCTCCTTTTTTATAATAAAGGCAAAGGTACTTACAACTTGTCAAAAATGTGGGAGTGTGAGGCTTTGATTTCCTCCATCATATTCTCCCATTTCTCCTTCAAAATTTTAAGAGCCATGTGCTCAAGTGATATCCTTACATGCATATCATAAATGTTGTCTACCACAAACATCTCTGGGGTCAAAATCAGATTTCTTGTATCTGTAATGTGTTGTTGCAGAGTAGTGAGGTTTGACAATATGTGAGCCTGCAGCTTGATAAACTCATTCCTAAATTGTGTCTCTGCATCCCATATCTCTTATCTTAACCTATTGACCTCTATTATCTTGTCATGATGCAAATTTATTGCATTTGCATTAGAGGTTAAACTTTGTGCACTTGCTGTGAGATCTGAATCTAGTTGTGACAACTTTTCACTATTTTCTTTTGTGAAATTTTCAAGTGTGCACATTTTTTGAACTAAGGTAATAGCTACAACAATGGTAGGTTTTAATTGACTTGCTAATTCAGAGAGATTTACCTTGTTCTCTGCCACTTCTTGGCTGAGCTTCTCAACTAATTTGTGTTGATACTTCATTTTTTCCTATTCTTCCAATGCCTTCTCTACATCTACATTTTGAGCAGTGATGGTGTCAGTAAGAACTACAATTTGATCCATAACTGATATGTCATTTTCAACTTTTATATCAGGAACAAGTTTATATAATATATCCCTAGCTTTTTCAAGTGCTTGGGCTTCCCTATGTGCCTTTTTCATTTTCTCTTGTATGGCTTTTCTCTGACACATCACTCCAAAATTTTGAAGTGTTTCAGTATCTAAAGTAGATACAACCCACTTGGGTATTTCAATTACTTCATCAAGTGTTACAACCAAGATATATTTCTTCATTACTTTCTTCTTCTTCTTTGGTTGGGAGATAGATTGGTGAACTACCATTTGTAGATCTTGAGATTGGATTAATTTGGTAGGTGAAGGTCGAGAAGATGAAGCATCTTGTTGTTTTTGTTCAGAGTCCACCTATTGGTTGTGTGAAGATGTCTCTTCAGTTTCCTTGGGTGTATCAATAGATTTTTCTTCCTTTTCCTTCATTCCCTCATCTTGTTTAACTTCTTCACTCTTTTTTTTCTTTTCATCCTTTCTCAATGTTTTAGTTTTGTTAGTATCTTCTCCTTTGTCTTTTTCAGTAGACAACCTTTGTTGAGTGTCGGTTGCATCCTTCACCTCTGTGTATGTATCCTTTGGTGTTTTTGATGCATCTTTAGTTTCATCATTACCCGTGTCCTTTTGTATATCATCATCTCTCTTAGATGATTTCTCCTGACTTGAATCAATATCAATAGCTTCTATCAATATTTTCATGTTGGTCAATGTATTTACCTCTGCAGTGTCAATAAGTGTATTCTGTCCATCAGTATTTCCTTGTACAACAGTGATATCTTCATCTTTTTGTACCTCCTCTGCAGGGTCTTTTCCTTTAATGTCATTAATGACATTATCCAACCATGTTTCATCATTTACATCCTCATATAAGTTACCTTTTATTGTTAGTTCTTCTTTGGTAACCTCTGCTTCATCATTCATATCAAAATGAATTGGACTTGGTGGAATTTGGCCTTCCTCACTCTGAGTTTTGTCAAGAGTAGTGTCGGGCCATACCTCATCTACAACTTTAGTATGTTTGGGGCCTACTGTATCACTCTCTTCTTTGTCCAATTCCACTAATGAATCATCCTGTACATCTTTAATGATGATGTGTTTTTTCTCTAGGCTGGCTTCCTTAGTGGGATTTTGAGTATTTTGCACTTGTTATTGCTTTCCTTATCTAGCTCAATTAGCTTCCCTTTGAGAAATTTGTATGCTCTCATTTTGGGTGAGAACTCCTTTTCATAATTTTTCATCATTTCACTTATCTCTTCCTTCTTTGAATCAGAAGGCATAATATTAACAAGTACTCTTTCTCTTATCTCTTTTTCTTGATGAAGTGCAAATGTCCATCTTGTAGACAGTCTTTCTGTGAGTTCCTTGTGTATGTCATATTCTGAGAATTGAAGTGGAACATAATGGTGTTTGCACATTTTAGATATTATAGCTTCTTAAATTTTTTTTGATGATCTAGATCAAATTTCAACCATTTCCTAATGTTAGGATCAGAAATAGATGGTGATTATGAAATGCTCTTACATATTTCATCAAAGGTTTTGGGGACCAAGGATTCTTTTTGCTTTTGTACTTCTACATCAGCTTCATCCATAGCTGAGTCATCTAGAACCTCTTTTTTTCTAACCATCTTCCTTCTTTTTATTTGTTTCCCCTTTGGTGATATTGGCTTCCTCTTGTAGGTTCTCACTCTCCATTTCTTCAATGGTGAAGGAGTTGTTTCCTTTACTGTTTGGCTTCTTGTTCTTGAGGCAGTTGTTGTCTTTGCTTTCTTAGGTGGAGGAGGAGGTGGTGAATCTAACTGAGTAGCTTCTGATTCACCCTTTTCTATATCTTCACCGATAGGGTACTGGCCCTTAGTTTCTTCCTCCTTTCCTTCTATTTCCTCTTCACCTTCTTTAGTAACTGCCAATTTCTTCGTCAAAACCTTTACCATTTTTTTCTTTTTGTTTACAATTTTCTTCACAACAAGATCTGTCTTAATTTTTGGTTTGGCTTCTTCATAAGTTCCAAATCTAGGTTGCTTGTTGTCCAATGGTTCATTCAATAGTGCTTGGATGCACTTAGTATCTTGTCCTATTTTGATCTCATAATCTAGTGGTGATAGGCAATATTTCCTAGGTACTACTGGTTTGATATAGGTAATATCAGTATCTATCATAAAACATATGTCATCCTTGTGTTCTTCTAGTCCATTTTCTCATACACTTGGCAGAAATATGACCATACCTTCCACATGCTATGTAGTTTACCCATGTGTTATAGTCCCAAACATATGAGTTACCAGTTCTTGTCAATTTATATCCATTATCAGGTTCTTTTGGTGTCCATGCTTTTTTGTTCTTTTCCCAACACTCCTGATGTGTATGTCCATTCATTTTTTAGGTAGGATAGTACTTGTCCATGTAGGTTTCCTTCTTAGGAATTGTAACCTTGGATCTATATTCAAATGCCTTGTGTCCTTTCTTGTGACATTTAGAACAATTACCAATGAAAGTAGATTGTGATTGAGGAATACCTTTCATTTTGTTTCTCCAAATGTTTGAGGTGTGGCCTGGTTTCCCACAGTGATTGCATGATAGCTTCTTGGTTCTTGGAGTTGCATAAAAATTCCTTTGATCTAATTGATTAGATGATTCTCCATTGTCAGTGTACCCTATACCTATGTAGTTGTTGACTCTTCTTTGTCCGTCAAGAAAATCATCCATTCTTTTATTGCTATCTTCAGCTTTCTTGATTAATTCATTGTTTTGATTCTAAATTTTGACTTCATACTTTAGCTTCTCATTCTCTTCCCTTAGCTCACTGATGATCTATATATTTCAATGAGTTTTTTATTTAATGTTTTTGCCTCTTGACTCATAAGAATAATCTAATTGGTAATCTCATGGTGATGATTAGTAAGTCTTTGAATCTTTGATTCTTTTTCTTGTAGCTTCTTTGTGATTTTCATCCTATCATAAATAGCCAATGTTCTCTCTGATTTATCTTTTCAGGAATCATTCATGACATCGATCATTTTTTCCATCTGAGTCTCTTGACCGATTTGTAGCATCTTGATTTGCTTTGTTAGATGTAGATTGAATTCTTATAGACTTGTGATTTCTTCTACTGATGTGTCTGAAGCTTTGCTTGTTGTTGATTCAGCTGAGTTGAAGTAATCTGGAATCTCCTCTTCTTGATAATCTTTGTCATTAAGCCTATTTTCCATAATATTTCTTTCATCAAGCAAATTTCTCATTCTTACTCTCGCCTCTTTGTACTACTCATAGTAAATCTAAATTTGTAACTGCTCATTCTCAATAGTCTTGTCTAGTCTGTACTTTTCCATTATCTTGATCTTTTATCTTAAGTCTTTAAGCTTTTCAAGAAAGACACTTAGCTCTAATACCAATTTTTGGAATAATTGGAATGATGTACTGAGAGTGGAGGGGTGAATTAGTACCTCTAAAACTTTTTATGTGATTGGTCCATTAACCTTTGTGTCATCAAATTTGTATATTCACATATCTATCTGTTCATCTTTCTTTATGTATGTGAAATCATAATATAAGTTCTTTACATGTGTAAACATTTAAGAAACATACATGAAAGTAAATAACACATAATACATGATATGATATCACAGAAAACTCCTGTTAGGAAGTAAAAACTATGGTGGGGATGTCTACCCACAAAATTTCACTATATGAAGATAAGAAGGGAGCCGATTAAGGCTTAAAATTTGATCACTTCTGATGATCTACCCTATTAGGAGTATTATAATGGAGACATGTTAGGATCTACTTCATTTGAAACTTTAGCAACACTATTAAGTGTGCACTCTGTTAAGACATTTGTCAAGAACTGTTAAGTCCACCTTCTACTAAAGGATTTCTAATTTGATGCACTTGTTAGAATGCAACTACATTATAAATGTTGATCTGATAGTATATGCAATCTCTAATTTCTGATAACAGATCCTATAAAGCTTACAATGTATATGTAATCACTTTGAGTGATTGAATGATACCTTGTCTCTGCTCACCGGTAGCCTTGTCTATGTTCTTGAGAACTGATATGATCTATTTCTGAACTTTGCATGAATTCTCTTCTACTACTTAGACTCTCTCCATGGCTATAATAATTTTTCAACTCATTACCTATTACAAATGATTGAACATCTATATATACTAGTTTCTATGTCCATTCTTGATACATGCTTTTTAGATTAGCTCTAGATCCAAGGTTTACAACTTGACCTTGATCTTTAGTTATGTTTTAGATTCGTTAGGATGCCTTAACAAATTTACAATATACTTGCTTCTCCCTCAAGTAATGATTTAAATGAAATAAAAACTCTATAAATAGAATTACAATGTTTTATCTGACGTGGAAAGTTAGATCCACTTTTTGTGGGTTCTGTAACTGACTGTCGGTTCTGATGGTCAGGTTGCTCTATCAGTCTGTTGGTTTTCTTTCATTCTTTGCTTTATCAGTCTTCTACTACGTCGATGTCCCTATAATGAACTGTTCGTTGGGTTCCTTGCCTTTTCTTCTCTATTGGGGATTTTCACAAAACTATGTCATCAATGATGTCCTTTATACTTTGTCATCGGTTCAACACTTGTCAGTGTTTGTCAAGAAATTATATACTTAGTGTGTGTGTGTGTAAATGGGTACCTGTCAGAAACAACACAAACACTCAATAGGTCATTTCATTAGTTCAAAAGGTTAGTCAAAACGTTCAAAATCACTAATATCGGCCTATTGCCTTCTAACTAGAAAGAGTGTAATGAATAACATATTTAGCCCTCAGAATATGCTATAAATCAGTGACCAATACTATTCTAGCATGAAGGATTTAAGATGAAAACAAACTAAAAAGATGATAAAACATGTATTTTAGCTCTAAAGAATGAAACTAAAATAATGCAAAAGCATGGAATGAGAGATGAAATGTAGTTCCAAGATTATTTCAACAGCATAACAATGTGTTTTTGATCTCATGTGAAGGCTTATTTGCTCTCAAAACAGGTTTCTATTTATAGAATAATGGGAGAGAGAGAGGGGGGGACAAGGTTCATTTATGAATTTGGAGACTCATAAATGAATATGTAAGAGCCTTTAATGCCCAAGGCATTAATAAGGCATGGGAGAGACATGGGC
>MU224448.1:1114347-1132849 GCA_018584345.1 Thuja plicata
GGAAGGGAGGATGTAAGAGAATATGGACTTTAAGAAAGTCCATCTTGAGAAAGTGGACTTTCTCAAGTGGGTGGAGTTGCTAAGCATTCCTTAATGGAATGTGACAACATTAGGAGGTGGGTTAGAGTATAATTTGGGATTAGGATTATATTAGCATGGGTGAATGGGTTGAGAAGGGTTAGAACCCAGGGTAGAAGTGGTTGAGATGGGTTAGGTCAGGGTTTAGGGGAATATTAATAAATGAAGTAAACTTATTTAATTCATTTAAAAATATAGGAATTAATTATTTAAACAATGAATTGCTTTTTAATAATTAGAGGACTATAGCCATTTTAATTAAATTAAATAGGCTAGGGGAATGGGTTAATTGCAAGTGGGTATTTGATTTAGGGATTTATTTAATTCCTTTATAATTAAATACTATAGCCATTTTTTATTTTGATTTGATTTGATTGGTCGAAATTGATTTGAATTATACGGCTATAATAATTAATATAAATTAGTGATAAAAATCACCTAGGATATTAAATTGATTAAAAGAATTATTCCAAGCAGTAACAGGGTTGTTTGGACATAAATCAAGGGTATGATCACACTTAGGGAAAATAGGGTCCATAGTTGCGACAGACCAAATTTAGGTGGTTACATTTAGTATTTTCATGACAACCATTGTCATCTTGTCGGTTATGCCTATATCGATGACCTTTATCATATTTTTCACTTAAGTATACTAATGGAAAAACTTAATGTCATCAGTAAGAATAAACCAGTTCAAACTAAACCTATGCCAAGTCATCTTATCAAGAGACCAAGAAGAAATTTAATATTGGGAATAGAGGATGACAATGAAGAAATGACAGTAACTGATGATGTAAATAAAGTCAAAATTGCTACTCATAGGCATCCAACTAACGTGGATGAAATTTGTGAAAATATCAAAAGCTCAACAAGTTTAGCAGGATTTAATTTCATCAAGTATGTAACATTAATCAAACCTAACATGGAAAATATTGAGGATGATATGATGGAGATGTTGATAAACTTCAAGATGACACCTTTGGAGATTGAAAGTTCTATCCCTAATGAGCTATTTGAGAAAATTGATGAGAAATGGAAGTTTTCCATCATGATTGAGAAAGAGATAAAAGAAGGCACTTTAGCCCAAATAATGCCCGAGTTGACACACAAACAAAGAAGAAAATTCATGAGGGATTATAGGAATAGGTTCATTCCTAAGATGAGGGCATAATCAATACTAAAGAATGAAGTTGAAGATTTTTTTCAACAGAGCCAAAGAATTAAGAAGAAATTATTTGGACTGATAGCGAGTAAGGATACAAACCAAGATGCAAGCACATCTAGAAGGCTAGAGCTAGTTAACAAAGAAGACATAGTGGATTCAGATCATCTTGCTGAAGATACAATGGAGAAATTTGAAGAGAGTGAACAACGGGTTGATTTCATTGTTGATGATGTACCTGAAGAAACACTTATGCATGGAAACTCCTGCAGTTCCTATTCTAGTGTTTGGTTGTTTATAATAAGGTGAATCCCTTGGATCACCCTAGTGTGTGCTTGTGTGGGTTTATTTTGTAAGGTGAAGGACCCTAAGGTAAGTTATAAACCTTATGGGTTCCTGAAACCATGTTAAACTGAGTCTAGTCTCTTTGGTCATTTTAGTCCTTAGGTTAAATTTTATGTTTGAATCCCTTAGTATGGGTTCTTGTAATGTTTTAGATCACTCCCACACCCTTGAAGTATATTAGTGTTGGCATCTTCCTCGAAATAGAAACTTTCACAAATGTTGCTAAAAAGTTGTCTTTTTGCAAAATGTTGCATGAGCAACTTTTGCAAAATGTTGCTCAAACAATGAAAAATCAAATGGAAATGGTCACACCAACTTATTGGAGCATTTGTAATTCCAATATGATTGTATTTGATGTCCTTATGCCTTCTAGAAAAGTTATATGTTATTGTGTACGGAGTTTGACATTCAGAGAAGGAAATAGAAGAGTTTTCTAAGTTATTTGGAGTGTGTACGGCCTGGTATGGATTCATTTTGTGAATTCAGATGTAGAACTTTGTGATTCTTTGAGTTACTTTAACATTCCAATTGGTTTCATTCATTTTGGTAAAGTTTCTTAGGAGTTAGAGTTTTCGTTTACTCACTATCTGAGAATCCCTAGTTTACTGGGTTTGCTCCAAAGATGTGATCCTAACCTGGGATTTATCCAATGGATCTACTCAAATAGATGGGAAGTACAAGTTAGGATCATGATTTTTAAGATTCCTAAATCTCAGAAGCTCAATGTTGGCTATATGATTTTTGAGACAAAGCCCTGGGCTAATTATCTCTATGTAATTATCCTGGTTCTTAAGTACAGTCACATGCATGTGAACTATATGGTTGGAAGGATCAAAAAAATAGTGGATCTAGGTCATGTTGGGGTAGAGGAAACTATCTAAGCCCTTGTGTTCATTCTGTGAACCCACCTTAGACCACTTTCTTAGTAATCCAAGCCTAACCTAGCTAATTAGGCATGTGAGCTTTGCAAGAACTTAGTGATGGAAGAGTAGATTATAGTGCTAAGGCTTTGGGGGGTTTAAAAAATATATAAATGGTACCTAGAATCAAAATTAGATCAGTCATATCCTTCTATGATAGAAATTTATGTTTAGAAAACCCTCTGGATAGGGCTACAAGAGAATCTAGACTAGTTAGTGTTTGACTAACCTTGGGTCTATAGTGCTAAATCCATTGGTGGATTCTCAACCCTTGGGGTCTAAGTAAAGTCTACCATCCCTTAGATTGGTTGATCAAATCCTCTAGTTAAGAGTTCCACTCTTGGGCTTGGTTTTGGGAAAGTGTCCCTAAAAGGTAATTTGCAGAGATTTGTGTCTTGGTTTGGGAAGCCAAGTGGTGATCAAAAGAGTGAGTTTGCATCTTGGACAAGTGTCTATACACCATAAGAAGGTAAGTGTGGGATTTGGATACTTTAACAAACAATTTGAGATAGCTATAAGAAGTTTGAGCCTACTAAAGTCATCTTGTAGTGCACTCTGCATTAGGTGGTACTAGAGCCTACTATGACCTTGGAAGAAGTGAAGAATGGGTGACAAAGCAGAAGGTTCTCTAGGAGAATAAGTTCCTACTAGAATCACTAATGTGGAATTGGATAAAATTTTCAGAGATTAAGTATCCAAGAACAAGAAGATGGAGGAAGAGATAAAGAAGTTGAAGGACCTCCAAACAGATAAAGAGGAGGGAGAAGATTTTGAAGAAGAAGAAGATGATAGTCAAAGTGTGTCCTCCTATCACTCTACAACTTCAAGGCCTAAAAATCCAAAGAGAATGCTTCATGATGCAAAGGACACTCCTAAGAGTACCTACTACTGCAGAACCACCTCAAGGAAGTCATTGTTCATAACAAGCTGCAAGGTGAATAACAAGGTACACAAAGTTATAGTTGACTATGGATCCACTGATAATATTGCATCTAGAGAATTAGTTACTAATTTAAAGTTTCATGTAATCCCTCACCCTTTCCGTTACAAAGCTTCTTGGTTGACAAAAGAGAAACAAACCATCATCAATGAACAAGTTTGGGTAGATTTCAAGATAGGGGAGTATACATATAGAGTTCTATGTGATATCACAGAGTTGTATGCATGTCATTTGTTACTAGGTAGAACTTGGAAATTTGATGTAGATGCAAAAAAAATGGAAAGTCTAATGTATGTACTATATTTAAGGATGGTTTTGTGTATGTGATGAATCCACTCCCTGATTGTGAGAAAGAAAAACATGCTACTAGTAGTGTCTTGCATATAGGAGAGAAAGAATTCATGAAGGTGATAAAAGAAAAGGATACACCATGTTATGCATTAGTAGTAAGGCTTAAAAAGATGCCAGTGAAAGAGCCAAAGGTCAAGACCCCCACTAGGGATGTAGGCCCCAAAGAGGTCAAATCACTATTAGACTAGTATAAGGGTATCATATCTGAAAGTACACCAGAGTCTTTGCCACCTAAAAGAGAAGTGATTCCTTGTATAGACTTCATACCAGGGGCCACTCTTCCAAACAAATTAGCATAAAAAATGACCTCTAAACAGAATCAAGAGATAGCAAGGTAGATTAAAGAATTATTGTCAAAAGGTCTCATTAGGAAAAGTGTGAGTCCTTGTGTAGTCTCTACAGTCCTAGCACCCAAGAAAGAAGGCACATGGAGACTATGTACAGATTCTAGGGAAATCAATAGGATGACCATCGGATATAGGTTTCCTATGCCTAGAATAGAGGATTTGATGGAATGTTTAGGGGGTGCAAGCTATTACTCCAAGATAGATCTCAATATTGGTTACCATCAGATAAGAATCAGAGGTGGAGATGAATGGAATACAACATTAAAGACTACAGAATGCCTCTATGAATGGCTTGTGATGTCTTTTGGTCTCTCAAATTCCCCAATCACTTTTATGAGACTAATGAATGAAGTATTGAAGCCTTTTCTCAACAAATTTTTTGTTGTATATCTTCATGATATTCTGATCTTTAGCAAGAGTAGAGAAGACCACCTCAAGAATTTGGACATGGTAATGAGAAAACTGCATGAGGAACAGTCAAAGATAAACATAGAAAAGTATGTATTCCTTCAAGAATAACTTGTGTTCTTAGGTTTTGTGATCTCCAAGAATAGTCTCAAGATGGACCTTTCTAAAGTTGAAGCCATCCTCAATTGGCACCTCCTACTACTCCTTTAGAGGTAAAATGTTTTCATGGTTTATGTATATTTTCTATGAAATTCATCAGAAATTTTAGTGGCATATGTGCTCCCATTATCAACAACATTAAAGGTGGAATAAAATTCATATTCTCATGGACTAATGAAGCTAATGAGTCCTTTGATTCGTTAAAGAAAAAAATTGTAGAGAAACCTATCTTAGTCCTACCATATTTTCACAAGGTGTTTACAGTGGAATGTGATGCAAGAAATAAAGCCATTGGGGGAGTCTTGAGCCAAGAAGGGATGCCACTTGCCTTTTTCAGTGAGAAACTCAATGTAGCTAAGAAAAAATACTCAACCTATGATCTTGAAACGTGTGCAATGGTTCAATCACTTAGGAAATGGAGGCATTATTTGTTACCCATGGAATTTGTATTCTTAACTGATAATCATGCACTTAGCTTTCTGAATAGACAAAAGAAACTTAATCATAGACATGTGAAATGGATGGAATTCTTACAGTCCTATACATTTTCTATTAAGCATAAGAAATGGGTTGTGAACAAAGTAGTTGATGCTCTCAGTAGAAGAAACCTAACCACCCAAACCATTCAATTAGAGAGTGTTGGAGTTCATCCCATGAAGGATATGTATGCTATGGATGAAGATTTCAAAGAGGCTTACCAAATTTGCATTGAGATTATAGACATATACCACACTAATTTCTAAGAATTTCTTAATGCAGGATGGTCTAATTTTCAAAGGTAATTTATTGTGTGTCCCAAAAAGATCCATGAGGGAAAACATTATCAAAGAAAAGCACTATGGAAGCCTAGCTGGTTACTTTGGGGTGGACAAAACATTGGAGCTTGTTAGAAGGTTCCACCACTGGCCCAAATTGCAGACAGATGTCAGGAGCTTTGTGGATAGTTGTTTAGTTTTTCAAAAATCCAAAGGACACACCTCCAATGCAGGGTTATACACTCCTTTACCCATTCCTTAAAAACCTTGGGATTCAGTAAGTATGGACTTTGTCCTAGGTCTTCCAAACACCAAATCTAGATTTGATAGCATTTATGTTATAGTAGATAGATTTTCAAAGATGACACACTTCATTCCTTGTAGAACAACTCATGATGCATCTCACATAGAAGGATTATTCTTTAGAGAAGTTGTAAGACTTCATGAACAACCACTGTCAATCATATCAGATAGGGATCCTAAGTTTTTAGGACATTTTGGAGAACACTATGGAGAAAACTAGAGACAAATGTTTCACTGTCATTTGCATATCACCCATAGTCTGATAGTTAGATATAAGTCATAAATAGGTCCCTTGGAAACCTCTTAAGATGCCTCACCCAAGAACATGGAGCCACTTGGGATGCTATCATAGCACAAGCAGAGTTCTCATTAAATGATTCAATCAACAAGACTACTGGTTTGACTCCATTTCAGATTGTGTATGGCGCTCACCCTAGAGGGGTACTAGAACCTAGAGACATCAAAGACATGGAAAAAATAAGTTCCCTAGTAGAAGACTTTGTTGAAGTAATGAAGAACATCCATGAACAAGTACAGACCAAACTGCAACATATCACTAAGAAGTACAAGGAATAGGCTGACAAAAAGAGGAGACTTATAGTTCAAAGTGGGATATTTAGTGATGATTCACCTCAAGAAAGAGAGACTACCCAAGAAGAAATATACAAAGCTTATGATGAAAAATATTAGCTATTTAAATATTTTGAAGAAATGTGGAAATAATACCTACAAGATTGATCTCCCTTCTCACATTGGTTTATCTCCTATATTTAATGTTGCATATATCTATGCTTATAAAGGTGTTTTTAGTATTGATGATCTTGCAGGTACTTCAGAGCCTCCTACACTCCAACCACTTAAGGACATGCCCCAATAAAATCCTCCTGAGATTGAAAGAATTCTAGATAAGAGAGTGGACAAGAAGACTAGGAGGGCCACTTACTATGAGTACTTAGTCAAATGGAAAAATCAACCCATTGAAGATGCTACCTAGATGACCCTTGAAGACATTCAGAAGACATGATACCCACTTGAAGAACTCCCAACTCCATGGAATTGAGTTACTTTTTCCATGGGGAGTATGGTGCAGGGCACCTCCTGCAGTTCCTATTTTAGTGCTTGGTTTTTTGTAATAAGGTGAATCCCTTGGATCACCCTAGTGTGTGCTTGTGAGGGTCTATTTTGTAAGGTGAAGGACCCTAAGGTAAGTTATAAACCTTATGGGTTTCTGAAACCATGCTAGACCAAGTCTAGTCTCTTTTGGTCATTTTAGTTCTTAGGTTGAATTTTATTTTTTAAGGCCTTAGTATAGATTCTTATCATGTTTTAGATCACTCCCACATCCTTGGAGGATAGTAGTGTTGGCATTTTGATTGAAGAATGAAAACTCAAATGGAAATGGCCACACCAACTTCTTGGAGCATGTGTAATGCCAAGATGATGGTATTCAATGTCCTTATGCCTTCTAGAAAGGTTAGATGTTACTGTGTATGGAGTTTGATGTTCAAAGAAGGAAATAGAAGAGTTTTCTGATTTATTTGGAGTGTGTACGACCTGGTATAGATTCATTCTATGAATCCAATTGCATAAATTTGTTATTCTTTGAGTTACTTTAATATTCCAATTGGTTTCATTCATTTTGGTAAAGTTTCATAGGAGTTAGAGATTTTGTTTATTCATTGTCTGAGAATCCCTAGTTTATTGGGTCTGCTCCAAAGATGTGATCCTAACTTGGGGTTTATCTAGTGGATCTTCTCAGCTACTTGGGAAATAAAATTTAGGATCATACCTTTTAAGATTCCTAAACCCCAGAATCTCAATGTTGGTTCTATGATTTTTGAGACAAAACCCTAGGCTAATTATCTCTATGTAATTAGCCTGGTTCATAAGTAAAGTCACATGCATGTGAACTATATGGTTGGAAGGATCAAACCAATGGTGGATCTAGGTAATTTTTTGGTAGAGGAAACTATCTAAGCCCTTGTGTTCATTCTGGGAACCCACCTTAGACCACTTGCTTAGTAATCCAAGCCTAACCTAAATAATTAGGCCTATGAGCTTTGCAAGAATTTAGTGGTGCAGGAGTAGAGTGAAGTACTAAATATTTGGGGGGTTTAAAAACTCCATAAAGGGTACCTAGAATCCAAATCAGATCAGTCAGATCCTTTTATGATAGAAATTTATGCTCAAAAAACCCTCTGGACAGGGCTAGAAGAGAATCTAGACCAGTTAGTGTTTGACTAACCTTGGGTCTATATAACTAAATCCATTGGTAGATTCTCAACCCTTGGAGTCTAAGTAAATTCTACCATCCCTTAGATTGGTTTATCAAAGCCTCTAGTGAAGAGTTCCACTCTTGGGCTTGGTTTAGGGAAAGTGTCCCTAAAAGGTAAATTGCAAGGATTTGTGTCTTGGTTTGGGAAGCCAAGTGGTGATCAAAAGAGTGAGTTGGCCTCTTGGATAAGTGTCTATACACCCGAAGAAGGTAAGTGTGGGATTTAGATACTTGAATAAATAGTTTGAGACATCTATAAGAAGTTGGAACCTACTAAAGTCTTCTTGTATTGCACTCTGCATCACACACAATTGAACATTAACATCTTAACCAAGGAAGAAGTCAAGGAATTAGCTACTACCAAGGAAGCTTTAGATTTACACCTCCCAAGCACCAATCCAGTCTTAATCTCAATTCATGATTATATAAAGATTAAGAGTGCACCAACTATGGATTCAACACTCCCAAGAACCAACCCAATCATAGTTGAGGATTCACAAAATGTAAGTGTCGAGGAGTAGGATAAGCCAGAAATATCAATTCCACATACCCCTCCCATGGCTAATCCTGAAGTGACTATAGAAGATGGAGATAAAATCATAGAAAATCAAGTAGATAAGGAAGCAGAAACCAAGGAGAGACAAGATCCTAAGGAGCATGAGGCTATTGAGGCACTTATATAGCTACCTATTGTTACACTTCCCAAAGTATAGAAGACGATAGATACACTTGATCAGCAGGTAGTGAATACTCAGAGGGAGTTAGTCTTAGTCAGTGTTGATACTAGCATAGTACAGAAAGAGCGGATATTGAGCATCAGTTCACCAAAGACTAAAAATAATAAGTCACATAAGAATAAGGACAAGTCTCCTCACTCACCAGTCACACTAGATGAAGTTATAGTGCTTCCAAAATGGGACACTAATAACTTAATTTATGAGAAGATGCAAACCTTGCAAGATCTACTGAAAAGAAAAATCAAACAAGAGGAACTACAAAGAGAACATCAGAAAAAATAGGTATTACATGAAATTAAGGATATTTTTGTTGATGTAATTGACTTGTAAGATATAGATAAGAACAATCCTATTATAGATCAACTGGTTGATATTGTTAAGAAGGTGAACACTGATGATATAGATGAAAATGTAAAACTAATGGAATGGTCTATGAGAAAGTTTGAAAACAAAATTTTGGAGAAGGTTGTCATAGAAATAGATGTGAAGAAGGTTGAACTTTCCAAGTCAATAATTATTTTGGAAGAAGTTGCCAAGAATGTTTATTCTTTGTATAAGCAACTGTGTAATGTCAAATTATTTACAAAGGATAATCCACATATTATTGAGAAGCTACAAGAAGATTTGAGGTCAATAGGAAATTCACTGAGCATGGATGCAAGTTCCACCTCCTTTCATTTTTCTAGATTGACTTTCAGCCAAGGGATATTAGTCAAGCTCTTGGCTAATGATGGTAGGATAAGAGACAAATTGATTTCTATTAAAACTATGTTGACTCCTCATTTGGAGGTTATGTAGAGAGAATTTCAAAATTCAAAAGTATTACTAAAGACATATCCACCCTCTTGTTACTCCAATGGAAAACTGAGTTCTTCATTAGTATTTAAGCACTCAACATGGACAATCGGTAACTGATTCACAAACATGATAGTTGGTATAATCACCAAAGTGCAGAGTTAAACGAGAGCACTGATCATGCCCAGATTTAACCGAGTATAGTGATAACTGAGTAGACAAACTATATTGATCAGTAGACAACATCGAGCTACAAAACATAACTGAATAATAGTATAACCAAGATACACAAAGTACACCAAGCACCGAGAGACACCAATAATCGAGTAGACCAGAGGTCACATAAAAGTTAGTTATGTCACATTAATCTATGTAACAATTTTTTTTCCAACCTAGATAACGGTTTACAATGATCAAGGAGAGAATTAATTACAGATATACAACATTAATTGTTTATGTCTCATATGTTAGATGATCAAGGTAAATTATGTACACCATTGATCTTAGGGTAGGGATGTAATTGTAAAGCCCTAATTAGGTCATATCATTTAATATATAAATGTATAGATGTCAAATTTTGTAATGTATGTTGGTCAACAAATGATCAAGTAGCCACCATACTACAGACATCAGAGATCAGACAAGGGATTTTAAGGACAGAGACTGCATTGCAAAAATTAGTTTTTAGAACTAAAGCAAGGCTACTGAGCATAACAGAGAAAATGGTATTATCATTCACATTGATGTGATATGTTTTATATGTACTTAATGGATCTGTATCAAAAATATTTAGATTGCATATGTTTTAGATCAAACTTTGGTTACTCTCTAACAATTGTAATAGACCCCTAAATCTGTTAATAGAGTAGACTTAACTATCTTTTTGTAAATATCTTAACCGAGTGCACACATAACTTGTGTTGAAAAATCCTCACACAAGGTAGATCTAATGGATCTCATTTTTGCTCCTAACAGGGTAATATCATCAGAATTAATCATTCTTTGTAAGATTTAATAGGCTACTTTATTTACTGTAGTAGTGAAGTTTTGTGGGTCTCATCCCCACTGTAGTTTTTACCTTCTAATAGGGATTTTATATGATACCAAAATAATAGTGTTATGAGTACTTAATTTCATGTATGTGTATTGTTTATTTTACATGCATTTACATTTTAGCAGTGATACTATATATTTGGTGTATGCAATGTACTTAGTCGGTTAATATAAAATAGTGGTTATAAAGAATTGATTAAAAATTTTAAGGGTACTGATTCACCTATCCCCTCTTAGTACACACCCTTTCCATTAAACCAAAAATTGGTATCAGAGCTAGTTCTCTTGTTTTAAAGGTTTAATCATTGAAGAGAAAATATCTTACAATGGAAAGGTATACACTTGATAAAACCATTGAAAATCAGAAGTTACAGTTGTAGATCTATGTCAAAAAATACAAGGAAGCCAAAGAGAAACTCAGGTAGATGTTGATTAAGAGAAAGGACATGGAACTTCATTGTTGTGAGACTGATTATCATGAAAAAGAGATTCATGACCCATTTGACTCATCTGGATCTGAATCTAGTAGCATATCTAATACATCTAAAGGAATCATATCAAAGCTATCTAAGAGCAATCAACAACTTACTAAATAAGTGAAAGCACTATAGATCAAAAAGGATACACAAATGGTTAGAATGGTTGAAGTATTGAATGATGCAAAGAAAGTTGATCAAGATAGAAACATGGTTGTTGATGACAGAAAAGATACAAGAAAAATAATTTAAGATATTGATTCTTACTGAACATTACTTTGAGATCACCAATCAAGTGGTTGCTATGAATCATGAGGCAAACCGGGTGAATACTGAACTTGTAATAAGAATAGAAGATATAGGTGTATTGAAAGAACAAAATGAAAAACTGAGAAATGAATTGAGAATTTTACAATAATGCAATGAAGTGATTAAGAGATCTGAAGAAAGCACTAAGAGAATGGATGAATTTCTAAACTATAAAAGAAGACTGAATGACAATACCCGATTAGGGTATACCGAGAAAAGAGAATCATCAAATCAAGCTAAATAAAGGAATGTATACTCAAGCCTAAAGCCTAAGAAGCCCTCTTGCCATCACTATGGAAAACTAGGCCACACATCAAATGTTTGCAAAAGCAAAGAAAAAGGTATTCCTAGAAACCCTCCTAAATTGAATGGTATTTGTTGTCATTGTAATAAGCATGGACATCAAGCACATGAGTGTAGATCCAAGTCAAAGAAACCATAGAAGAAAACATACATGGATAAATACTGTTAGAATTGAAACAAGCATGGTCATACATCACAAACATGCTGAAAGAACACAAAGAAAATCTAGAAGCCTAAAGGACAAGAAAAGGTAAATCAACCAAGAAGACAAGGTAATTCTTATGCATGGGACTATAACACTTAGATTAATTGTACAACATGTAGTAAATATGGACATATAGCAGAAAATTGTATGAGATAATGATGAACCAAGTCTAGGAATTGGTCAAACTCTGGTATGGCATGTTCTCACTATCACAAAGTCAGTCACTTAAACAGTGATTGTGCAGATTGAATAAACACTTATAGAAATGGTAATACAATTGATGAAATTGTAAGTATCAGAAATCAAATGTGGAGGAGAGAATCAAATGACAATGCAAGACCAAGAACAACAGTCAATGACACCTCATCCAATAGACTAGGTGGATCCACCGTCTCCAACTGAGCAATATAAGCAAGTAAGGAACTATGTTTTGCAAAGATATATCTTACATCTATTCCTATATTCATTGCACAACCACAAAATCAACATGAATCAAGATGCACTGTGGTATTATATTTTTATCATTATGATCTAGTTGAGTAGGTTAATATGTACCAAGTTAGAACTGTCAGTTGGTAAATATGTGAAGAGACAACTGAGTTGGTATGGAAACTGAGAATTTGTTACATTCACTGACATGAAATATTATCATTGTTAACTGAGCATAATGTTTGTTCACTGAGTGGTTGGTGAAAAGCATTTATTGCACCACCCTAACTCATTTTCTATAAATTTGATCAATGTGAACTCATTTGTGCACACCGCAATCACAAAGTAAAATAGAGAAAAGAGAACAAAGTTGCAGTAGAGCATTTTTTATCATTCTATAGAGATTTAAGCACATTCTGAGCACATAGAGGTTATTCTATACACATTATGTTATTCCCAATATATTCAAACACCATTTGTAGAAGCCCTAAACCAAAAATAATGGCATCCACATCTTGAACCATGAAATCAAAGATGGAGAAGAAGAAAAATAATTTTTTGGTAAAGAAATCCACTTGCATTGAGCCTAACTATAAGATTCATCCACAGGTTGCAGCCCAACTAGATGACAAACATGCATTTTCATTTATCCCTCCTAGGGTTTTGTTAGTCCAAGACACACATGCCTACATTCACTGCAAAATAGGTGAAATTAGAGACTTTGAACATATTTCCACTTATCAATCACTATGCACAGATAGGAAGTTGAAGGAAGATCACAAAAATTTGGAGCTTAAAGGGTTAACCAATGCCCTAAATTTCCTGAAGATATTCAAAATAGAGTGGGTCTGCATTGTTCAAGAGTAGAGTACATGATGGAAAAATCTAGCTGGATGAGCCCAAGAAGATAACCAAGGATTATATTCATGCCATGACAGGGTATCCAATATGTGATAAATCAAAATCCCTCAGTCATCCATCGAGAACCAAAATAGAGAAGCTAACAATATTAGTAATAACTGAGAGGGGGGGGTGAATCAATGGCCTCAAAAATTAATCCTTAATTCAACCCTTATAACTTATAACCAATAATTATGTCTCAAGTTATCTTTTTTCCTACAAGATGTATGCCTTGAAATACTTTAATCAATTTTCTACTTGTCAAATTGCTTTGCTAATCTCTCTTCTGTATGATTACCAATAAGTAGTTAACTATTTACCAAAACACAATAAATATGCAGGGTATATCTATAAATCTAGAAATGCATATGTGAAATGTAAAGAAGTAAAGTGATAAACCATAAACACATAACACAAGGATTTTAACATGGAAACCCTGTTAACGAAAAAACTACTAGGACCGATACCCCAAATTTTTACTCTTTTGAAGTGAGCCCTATTAAGAGCCAACCTTGTTAAAGGTTACAAACACATTGTTAGGTGTGACCTTGTTAGAGGATTTAGAAATAGTTTGTCAACTAGTATCTAGAATATAATGCTACCATCCTTGATCAAACACTCACTTGGCGTGTCAATAGGTATCGGGCATATCCAATGCTACTTTTGTGATCAAAATTTTTGATACTCCTTGGGATCTAACTCAATTAAAAAATACTTTTAAGTCCTCTATTAAGAGACTTATATTCTTCAATGGTTAAACTGAAACACTAATGATCTATTCATATATACAACTCAATTGCACATTTTTAGATCTATTGTAGGTCCATTACTTCACTGATCAATATAATCAAATATATACCTTTTCTCCACACTTGTTCTACTTTGTGATGCTTGTCTCACTGTTCATCAGTGTCTGTAGAATCTACCTCTTCCTTTATCTTTTTTATCAGGACTGAAATGAAGACTTTCTTCTCCTTCAAATTTTCTTTAGCATCTTTTCTCTTCTCCTGTTCACCCCAAAATTTGTAATGAATTGAGTTTGTCTCTATATAGACATGATTTACCCTTTTCTTGGATTTCTTGACTCTTGGTGTGTTCCACAATTCTTGCCAATAGATTTAAAGTAAAACTCCTGATTTATATCAAAAAGATCTTCTTGCCAACTAGACAAATCAGCTTTAAACCACTTACTTATCTTCGGCTTTATCTGGATGATTAAAACAATGATAAGTATATGTTAATTATATTAACATCTAAGCATTTTGTTATTTTATGAACTCTCTATTCTATCAGTCAACACTTTAGTTAGTCATAACTGACTGTTCCATCAGTGTGACTTCAGTTGTCATCAGGATCTTCATCCTTGTCTTCTCCGTCAGGCAACACTGAAATGCTTTCCGTTGGGTTACTCTGTATTTTTCTCATCAGGAAACACTATAACTCTTCTTGTCAGTAATGTTATGCATTAGCTCTTCAGGCAACACTGTGACTCTATTCTTTTACTCTGACCCTCAGGTGCACTCCATCGATGTATACAGTCACTTAGTTAATACTTGACTTGTATGCATTACTGATAACATGGCCTTGATTCATTGGTTCTTTGACATCTTTGGCAGTGTTTTCATGACCATACAAATTATATCAAGTTGACATCAATGAAAATACAAATACATTAACTAATTTAATTCCTTGCATGATCATCAACTTAAAATCTTCAAACATTCAATCAGTTACATGTCATCAATATCTCCCTTTGGCATTGATGGCAACATGCTACATTATCATACTATACTATTGCTAATACAATATGAAATATATAGTTTCATCAAGTTGTTCTAATGTAACTATTACAAATATCTGGTTTTCGGTAAGCTCAAATACTGGCCAAGTATGGAGGCAATGCCTATAAGGTGGAACTTCTAGAGGATTTGGGATTATCTCCACTGTTTAATGTTTCAAACTTAGTACTATACAAAGGCCCAATCCCTAATGCTAATTAGAGTTTTAATAAAGTAATATAGGAGGTGGAAGAGCTACATTTGCCATCTGCACTAATCAAACAAGCACAGACAATTCTAGATTCTAGAGTCTACAAGAAGACCAGAAAGAAGGAGTATAGAGAAAACTTGGTAAAATGACAAGGAAAGTCTAATGTAGATGTAGTATAGATCAAGGAAACTAATTTTAATAATTTGGGTGTTGATCTCAACTTACTCAATCCAAGGATGGATTGAAGTCTTTTGTTTAGGGGAGGATGGTGCAAGAGAACCTAGGCAATCCTCAAAGCCCTAGTGTTTTGGCTTGTAACTAACCTTAGCCAAGTCAATGTTTGTGTTTTCTTAAGGCCTATAATGTCATGTTGTGTGACTAGGTGGATTAGTGTTAGTGTTAAGTTCACTATTAGTCTTTGTTAGTTACTTGTAGTAGTTTAGTCCTAGTTTGGTCTAAAGTTGGGAAATGGGTTCAAATTGTGTCTTAGACCCATGTTGGGTGTGAAATATGCTTCATGATTCATTAATTAGATTATTTCATCAAATGAAATGGGTTAGAGGCCCTAGTTTGTAGTTTTCTTCATAAATCCAAAAGATGCCAAGAGTTGTCATGACAACATTTGCAACTTTTTGCAAATGTTGCATGCATCTCGACAACGTTGGATCCCCTCTTTTTTAGGAGTGGAAAATGAATGAACATGGCCTGAAATGGTGGAAAAGGTATCTTTAGAGACTATGGCTCATTTCCTGCGGTAGAGTGAATGTATGAAATTTTTGAAGAGCAAGAAAGCAAGTTTTTCTAAAAATAGTGCATAGTTGACTACTTTGCAAGTTTATGGAATTTTAATGGATTGAAACATAAGATTAAGCTATGGATTCATGTATTAGAGATAGTTATAAGATATTTTCATTCATATTTTTAGTAATTTTGAGTTGATTTGTTACCTGTAGGAAAATATCTTCAAACTAGGTAGTCTGCTAGTGTAAATCAGGGTAATTTTGGTTTTATGGCTCCCCCATGAAATTAAACCATGGGAAACCTATGAGTTTGAATGAATTTATTAGGTGATCCTCTTTAAATAGTGTATATACAAGTAGGATATCAGGAGAAATGTTTTTCTATTTATAAATCCATGCCCTAGGCGAGTTAGGATGACCTAGCTAGGAGAGTGACAAGTAAAAACCTATATGCATAGGCAAGGGTGTGAATGAGAGAACTGAACAAAGTTTTGTCTCAATGTTTTTAGGGTCTCATAGGTCCCTAGTGTCGATCTTAGAGCCCAACCGATCCATCTAGATTGATTTTTTCATGGAAATCAGTAGAGAGCTAGTGAGGAGTCAAAATAGGCCTAATAGCCCTACATTTCAGGACAGAGGTGTACAAACATATTGGGAACCCTAGACCTTAGAAATATTTTAGGTCTCTCAAAAAGGTATCTAAATCCAAAAAAAAATTTGGGGTTGTGTGGAAAGTTTCAAAGAAAAGTTTGAAAAACTCACAGGATAGGGTTAATTGGTGTTTTAGGCCTAATAGGACAAATTGGGTATGAATATGAAACTCGACTAACTTGGGGTTGAAGACTTATGGTATTTGACTTGATTGGATGCATAATGAGAATTATAATTGTGTACAAGACCCTTGTAGCATGAGAGGTGTTGGTATGAAGAGTTTAGCTTTGGGATTCTTCAAAGCCAATGAAAGCATTGAGACAAAATTGAGATAGTTGTCCCTCAAAGTGAACCACAATTGTTGTGACTCTTAGAGAAGAGTTAAGAGAATTCTTGGACTTAGTTTATATTGACTAGGGAGGTACTATAGTGAATATTAGGATCCTAATTGGACTAGGACAAGAAATGCCCTGTCTATTGAATTGTGAAGCACACTTTGGGGCTACTTCTATCAATGGCCCATAAATTCAGACCCCGAGCTTTGCTCCAAAAAATGGATATAAAAAAATTGGCTAAGTGTAGATGAAATCCTCTTGATTTTTAAGAAATTTTAGAATTTCAAAGGCCAAAAGGCCAAAATTATGAGGCTCAAGAAATGACTAAGTGTCAAAATCACTTTCTACAAAAATGACTAAGTCCCTAAAATATTTGGGAGAGCATCCTGAAGTCATTGCACTATTTCTCACACTTCTCCATAGTCTATCTCTTGCACCTTAGTGAGGTGTTGCTCTTGTCTTTCTCTAGAGGAATTCAACTCAGAAGCAAATAATTTTAGCTCTTCTTCATGATCAAACTTCATTTGCATCTCTTCCTTGAATATAAAGAATTTATGGAGATCCTCCTTGGTGTTAACCCCCACTAAGATCCCTCTCCATTGTTGTACAATACATTTTACTAGAGACAAAACCTATTTCTCATTATCCTTTTATAACTCTAGATCTATTCCTATGAAGAAATATTATATTTGTTTTGACCACATCATAATTTCCTTATGTCTTTGATGTACCCTATTTACACACCTTTCATAAAACCTTATCATCTCTATTATGCTTTTGATCGATGTCCCAAAATTATCCAATTTTTCCCCCTCATATACCTTTACCAGAATTTGGAGGTGCTACTTTTTTACTATCTTTGGGTCCTTAAAAACCTTTTTCCATCTTATTCATTGAAGATTCAATCCTTATTCATCTTTCATCATATCTACCAGCTTTGTGGCCTCTTTGAGAATGGTTCTAAAAGGTCTCAAGATATCTCTAATGATTCTTTCTCCCAACTGCTCAAAATATACCTTCCAGTCCATGCATGCTTGTACAAAAGAATGTGTCATTCCTTTTGTAAATTCTAGGGTGGCCTTCTTCTCTAGTACAACCTATTACGTGGCTTCTAGAAAACTTGGGTCGATGGTACCCACCACTTTAAGAATGAATTTTCTTAATGCATCATTCTTCTCAGTTAATAATTTTAGCTTTTCTTCATCTTTGTCCATGAAGCCGAGAGAGTACTTCATTCCTAGAGCTTCCAATGTTTTTCTTCCTTCCCTTGTGGCTCCCCTAGATCAACCTCATCAAAAGTGTAATCTAATGGGGTTATCTTTTCCCAGGTGGCGTCGGTTGTAGGAACTGCCACTTGCACTTTCCCTTGGCCCATATGATCCTGAGTAATATAGGACATTGTCCTTACTGGTGTGTGCTAAAATGTTGACACACTTCTATGAATCATTCCATCTAAGGTTGCTCAAGAATGAGGCCTCAAATATCGATCCATAGCTCTCTAGTCATGGAGTGCAAAGGTTTGAAATGGAGGCCCTCA
>MU224448.1:1149307-1161590 GCA_018584345.1 Thuja plicata
ATAACTAAATAAAATAGAGTAACTCAACATACATTAAATTGGAAACCATGAAAATTAGATAGAGCACAAATTGTTTTGTATTCATTTGCAATACATTACAATTTATAGTAGTTCAAAAAAATAGAGTTTAACTCAACATACATTAAATTGGAAACCATGAAAATTAGATAGAGCACAAATTGTTTTATATTCATTTGCAATACATTACAATTTACACTAGTTCAAAATTTAGAGCAATCTTTGTAGGCCAGTCCAAACATCCTCTGATGGAAGAACAATTTGGTTCATAGTATAGTCATACTCCTGCAACTTCGTTAGCTATTCATATTTGGAAGTGCGACTTGAAAGCACTGTTTCTTCTAAAACTCCATTAAAATTCCTAACTGGTTTGATGAAATCCATGAATGTATCAGGAGAAAAGTCTGTAGGAAGAAATTGTAAATCAGTATTTATTTTGTTCTGCAACCTTATTTTGTAATTTTCTCTTCCAATGAACTTATTTGCGTCAAATCCCTTAGACAAACCAAGACTTTCCAAATTCACTTTCCTTTGTTCCATCTTTAAGATCTTCTTCTTAGCTTTCACATCAATTTCCTGTGCTTCCCATAGCTTCTCACATTTTTGAATGATACTTGATACCTTTACTAAGGCATCAAGGCAGGTGCTAATTCCCTTGATTGATAGATAACTATCACTCTGACTGTAGATTTGTTGCATAATATCTTTTGCTTTCTTTTCTTTCTTGACAACATCCATCTTTTATTCAATGTTCTTATGAAGCTTCACATAACATAATCTCATAATTTGAAGCATTTCAAACCACTCAAACAAGCTATCAGACATCCCCAATATTTGGCCCCAAATGTGTTCTTTAGTAATCTTCACTAAATTATTACTAGTATTTGTTAAAGTTTGAATTGTATTATTGGCCTTCTTTAGTTATTCTGCCATTTTTTCACAATTATTTTTCTCTTCCACTTCTTTGTTTTCCCGATGATTGGCTTTATCCGCCTGATAGTCCAATTGCTTTTTCATTTCCTAGTTGGAGGCAGCATTACTCTCCATGGTTTTAAATAACTTTTTTGAAGTGACTCTTTCTTCCTCTAGTTTTTTAGTAATTTCTGCCAATTTCCCCCTCAGTGCCTTCAGCTCTTCCTACTCCTATTCCTTCACTACTGCCTTTGCATGTTCCTACTCTGCATTTGCTGATGTAGAGGTCAATTTTTTAATCTTTTTCTATAATTCTTTCAAACTATTCTCTAAAGCTTTCCTCTTTGCTTTTTCATTGGTAATGTCTGCCTGTAACTTTTATATATTTTTCTCGAGCTTACTTTTCTCTCTTTCCAAAATTTAGCAGTGCACTGTAGACCACTTGGTTTGTAGAATTTGACACATTGATTTTGTCCACATTTTTAACTTTGGAAAAATCCATTTGGAGAGTGCTAACTTCAAATTCATACAGATTTATCTGACTCTCTGGTGGGTTTCCATCTTTTTTGGGTGGAATAACAACCATGAACTCCATCATGTCTTTGTTTGGGTCATATGTTGGAAAAACCTTATTGGATGTAGGTTGTTCCTCTGCAGTTGTAGTAAGGGCACCAGTCTGCAATGTCTTCTGTATTTCCTTATTCTTGGTTGTTGTTTCTGCAAATTTATTATAGAAATCTCTGAAATGAAAATCTGGTGTTGTAGAAGGATTTGAATGTTTGAAAGGTGAAGCAGAGCTTGCAATGCTTGTTGATATAACTAATGATGTTTTATGATTTAAACTTATAAAGGGCTTTTCTAAACTTGAAAGTCCAAACAGTTCTTTAGGATCGAGTCTCCATGTTGTGGACGTGGAAAACTTTTGCTTCTTGACACTATCATCTTCTATGGGATTCTGTGTAGATTCTATAGGCCTCTTTAGAGAGGTAACTTGTTGTATAAGTTTCCAAGTCTCACTGGCACCAGTGCCACTACCAAAACTAGTAGCAGTAGATTCCCCAATTCCACCTATGGCAATGGATGTTCTTGTGGGCACAATGGTTCATGATGAATCTAATGTGTCATCTCCAAACCCAAGGCCTGTACCAGGTTCATGATTATTTTTTTCTACGATAATTGGAATCTAGATGCCATCTCCTGTGGGACCCAAACCACCACCTTTATAACCCATTTTTTCCCCAATGTTTGCCCCTTTGCTATATACTTGTTTATGGTAGTCACGACTCCACTGTGACCTAGAGTAAATGCAATTGATGGATTATCATCCTGACTGTTTGGAGAACTGCTGTCGTATGCCATGGTAGGATGCTCTAAATTCCATAATTTGTCAAACTCTATATCCTCGTCTATATCATCCAGATCTACACTGGTCTTTGGTTCATCAAGATCCTTTCTCATACTCCAAAAATCATTCATTTTTTTTTGAGTCCATTTTCTATCCTTACACTCTTCTTCTATTTTCTTTTGTATTTTTATGTTTGATGGATGAGCACCTTTTTCGTAGAAATTATAGGACATTCTAGGCTATACAATGCCCTACTTTATTGATGTCATAATTTGTGATGACAACTGTTCAACTAAAAATTTTTCCTCAGCTGAAACTTTCTCCATCTCTTTTGTAACGTCATCCCAGCTATCCTTGTTTTTCAACTTCTCTAGCAATGGTTTACTTTCATGTTAAATAAGTTTGCAGAGTTCTTATTAGCAACAAGCATTGTTTGAATGACATTGAGTGGATCATACTTCTAGTACCACTCTAAATCAAATAGAAAAAATTCTAAAAAAAAAATTTCCACTTTGAATGCCTTTCTCTCAAATGTTAACTCTCTAATTGAGAAAGGTAAGGAAGGGAATATGCTCTTCTTCGATTGGCCAGTGAAGAGTCTATCTGTACTATCAAGTTGTAGTTCATATTCTACTACAAACACCCTATCTGTCACATGCATTGGTAGTTTGTGGGGTTGGTTCTGATCTGTAAAACCTTAGCATAGTGTATTCTTCCATTAAGTACCAATCAACCAATTGAATTGTGCTTCCAAGTTGGATGCAATCCCTACATGAAGCAGATAGTCTGGGCATTGGAGTGCTTGTTATTTTTTTGTACAATGGTGCCAAAAAGAAATCTACAAAATTACTGTAATTCCTTTTGTTATCATACATCCTTATTTGAGATGTCCAGTTATATATTGGACTACCCATCTGAATTTCAAGATTTTTGCCACTGCTCATTAATATTACAGCATGCTTGACTAACAGAAGATAGCACAAGTAGGTTGTAAACCTAAATATCTTAGAATTCCCTATTTTAATCAATGCTAATTTTTCTTGCATCGATTGAACCACATGTCCAACAAAATTATATTTTACTAGTTCATTGACACAATGGATATCCCAAATCAATTGAAGAATGCTAGCACCCACTTCCCTATTGTTTTCCATTCCCAAGAAAAATGCTAGCGAGGATATAGTATCCTGAACCCATGGCACAAAAATGTTAAAATCATAAGGAGGCTTATGGTTCTCACCCAATGAAGCCTTTTCCTCTGTAACTATTAGACCCCTTATAAATGAATTTTTTGCATTTGGCGTGACTGCCTCATATTTGTCTGCTAGCAATCTGAGGTCAATATGGACATTACAGTTTTGTCGGTCAAACCCTAGGTCTAGCAAACTGATAAATTCTTCCTGGGTTATTGCTAAAATTTCTTCCTGATTATTTTTATTGACAATTGTTTTTCTTTCTTTATCGTAATTTTCTACACAAATCAAGACAATTTCTAGGCAAGGAAAAACTTTGGGTAACAACATGCAACCCAAACCTACATCCCACAAAGCAACTCTATTCATTTTTGCACCTATCGTTGGATTAAATTTTATAAAGTCAGACCTCTTTGTCCCAGTTGCCTTACTACACAATGTATGTTTAATTGATATGACTCTCCTTTGACCGTCAATAGCAGGATCATAAACATCATGATACTCATCAGTGAAACCAGGGATTTCTACTAGTTTTATGTAGTCTATTAAAGTTTTCCCATCTGCTTTCCCTTGGCCTTGAGTTTTCACTTTCCCAATTGTTCTTTGAAAGAATGGAAAAAAATAGAATCAAATATATTTACTAACAAAATCACAGATAATAACTAACTAATTAATAAAACCTCATGTCCCCAATTTAAGAAAACCCTAACTGTACATGCATTGTGCAAGAATTAAAATTTCAAAATTAAATTTTTAGATTTCTTACACAAAATTTTATTTTGAATTCTGGATAGCTAGAAGTTAGAATGGCTAAGGCTCTCACAAATTATAGTCTCAAAATCTTTGGCAATGGTTTAACAGTTCTTTTTTGCTCTCCTGCTATGAGCCTACAAGTCGATAGGTTATTAAAAAGGAAATGGTAAAAAGCTTTCGTTAAAACTTAAATGTAACAAATTAAATGAATATTACATGTCTCACATGTCACATTTCCCAAAAGATTTAAATGATTATTACACATCTCATGTCAATGTGTCACATTTTCAGAAAGATTTTAATGAATATTACATGTCTCACAGTCACATCTCACGTGTCACGTTCATCTCTCGTAATTTAATGATTGTTACAATTTTAAAATATTAATAATTTAATACACAATAATCAATATAATCATTAACTATATTGAGTTCCCTTTGAATTCATGCATTCAAGAATACCTTATCCATGAAATTTTAACTAGTAACCAGTAACCAATTACCAGTCACCATTAAATGATAATTTGGAAACATTAAATTATTACATTAAACAAAAGTGCAACACAAATATTTTATATTATATTACACAAAATTTCAATACAACTTTACAATTCAATGATGCCCATAGGCCATAGGCCCATATCTATTAACGATTCTTATAATAAAAACAAAATAGAAAAGCACTTCAAATTTCTTAAAACATTTTCATATATTTTATTTAAACATATGTTATGACAATTTACATCATTGCAAAAACCCTGGTAAGATGCTACCACCAGAGGGAGACACAGTAGAGACAAGGATAGGGATAGGGACATAGTAAAGGACTATCTGATTGAGGCTCCCTTCCTTCTATATGGAACATTGAAGAGAGGATAATCCCAGAGAATTCTTCTAGCCATCAATAGTCCTAAGAATCCTCCAGGTTATGCCACTTCCAGAGGAAATCCCTCCCAATCTATGCCCACTTCTGATGACGTGTCAGCTGCTCAACATCAAGGTTCAGTAGAAATGGTTGCCTAGGTACAATTTCTTTTGGTTGTAGAGTCCTTGAAAAATCATTTTCCCAAGGAATACCAAACCCAATTTGTACAAATACAACAACATTCACATCATCGTCGAGGTACTCTTTTCTAAAAACTTTCCTTAGAAGCATGAGAATTTCCACCTTTTCCCCACCCAGGTCCAATAGAGATGCCATGAACTAAGACGAAATGTTGGTGTTAACTCTATACCTATTTTCAATCTCCAAAAATTCATGTCCCAGCACCATCCTTATAGCCTCCTTGGTGAAGGTTCCCAACTCTGTAGCTACAGACGCCAGGATTGGGTATGTGACCAGGCCCAAAAAGGCTTTCTAATTGTCCAAGGCAGTGCATCTTAAATGAATTGGAGTGTCCATTGAAAATCAAACTGATTAGTATTCTAATTTTTGACAAAAAAAATAAAGAGAACCGAGCAGTCGCAGACTATTTCCCCAAATCTTCTTTGACAATCGTAATTTAATGAGCGTATATCATCTATTTATAAGCCCTAATTGAAATTCTTTCTCTATCCTAAAGATCTAATTAATTCGTAAGTAAAATGGTAACTGTCCTTCAACAATCTCCAAATCTTTCATATTTAATGCAACAGTGGGTGAAATTAGAAACAACACTTATGATAAGACATTTCCTTTCTTTGGAATAATGAAGGCTGAATGTCATGCAGGTGGACATAACAATTCTTTATTATAAAAAAACTTTCCCATTGATGTAAGATCATCAAACGATTAGAAAACAATGTCCTTAAATGACATGATGTTTTCATTTAAGTCTTAACTTTAAGGCATTATTCTATCGAGGTAAATTGGTAATGAATAGATAATGATGTCACAGTTCACACTTATCTGTCATTGACAATTAATTGTGGCTTAGTTGTCATTACTTTACTTGATGTCATATCTACTCATCGCCATTAATTAAATTTACTTGATGTCATATCTACTCGTCACCATTAATTATCATTACTTTACTTGAGTTGATGTCATATCTACGACAGTTGTTTATAATTTTTAAATTTTTCTTGTCACAACTCACAGACTCATAGTCTCACACGTCTATTGGATTACAACATATCAATGGCCAAAGATGAATTTTGGGCCTATTGTTGGTCTTCATAATGTTTACGGCAAGCCCTCGGTGGGTATGATTGATCGTACCTTATTGGTACGATCAATTATACAACGTGTCATGATTCTACCGAGAGTTTTCCGTAAACATTATGAAGACCAACAATAGGCCCAAAATTCATCTTTGGCCATTGATATGTGTAATCCAACGAACGTGTGAGTCTGTGATGTCATAGAGGTGGGACCTGATGCAACTTCAATATCAAATCAGAACCATTAGATTAAGAGAGATGGACAGTGGAAGGTGCATTTCGGAAGAAATGTGGTGACATAACTCCTTTACTAAAAACTCTCTCCGAAAACATCACACGTGTCATCCTTTGAGAATGAAACTTTAATAGTTATTTCCAATTATTAAATCGTCATACCAACTATACAACTATTCTCTTAAATTGCCAAGTTTATATGTATTTTTGAAATACATTCGCCACGACAAATAATTAATTACAATATTTGGAAAATTATTTCACCATAATTTATCAGTAAAATTTTCCAACTTTGCCAATTATATTAATAATTTTCCTATTAAAATCATTTGTTGTCGCCATATTTTTATTAAAATTGTATACGGTATTAAAAAATTCACCACCAAATATCTATGATTTGAACCACAATTCGCATCAATATTAAAAATTTTCCCTCCAAAAAAATGTGATTCGCCACAATTTTATACTTTTTGGGAGGGAGGGGTTTCTCAAAGTTATCCCTGGCTATCAGATTCCTAGCATTAGAAATATGTTGTTGTAAAATGGTAAGATGGGGTAGAATATGTGCCTGTAGTTCAGTAATCTCACCTCTAAGTTGAGTTTCATCATCCCATATTTCTTGCCTTAGCCTATTTGCCTCTATGACCATGTCATGATGTGCCTTTATACTGTCGGCATGAGAGGTTAGGCTTTGTGCACTTTTTGTGACATTTGAATCTATTTCTTCTAGTTTGTCACTATTTTCTTTTCCAAATTTCTCTAGTTTGCACATCTTTTGAACTAAGGTGATTGCTTCAACAATCATTGGCTCTAATTCATCAGTGAGTTCAGAGAGCTTTACCTTGTTCAATGTCACTTCTTGGCTTATTTTATCAATTAACTTGAATTGATATTTCTTTTTTTCTTGTTCTTCCATTGCTTGTTCTACATCTATACCTTGCTCTGTGATGGCATTGGTAAGAACAGCAATTTGCTCCTTTACTGTAGCATTTGCTTCAAGTTTCACTTCAAGAACAAGTTGTTGGAGTATCTCTTTTGCTTTGTCAAGTGCCATGTTTTCCCTATGTTCTTATATCATTTTCTTTTGTACGGCTTTTCTCTGACATAGCACTCCAAACTCTTGAAGTTTGTCACTAATGAAAGTGGTAATATCCCAGTTTGGAACTTCAATGACTTCATCTAATGTCACAGCCAATATATCCTTCTTTGCTATTTTCTTCTTCTTCTTCTTGGGCTAGGTGGAAGATTGATGTACCACCATCTGTAGGGCATGAGATTGGGTTGATTTTGTGGGTGAGTGTCGAGAAGACGAGGCATCCTTTTGTATCTGTTCTTTGTCCACCGACCAGTTTGGTGAAGACATCTTCTCATGTGCCTTGGGTGTATCAATAGATGAATCTTCTTTTAGTTTTATACCTTCATTTTTCTTGACACCCTCACTCTTATCTTGGTCTGGAACCTTTCTCAATGTATCATCAATTTTTTCATCTACCCTTTGGTTTTGATCTTTTGATACATCCTACTGATCATAGGTTGCATCTTTCATTTCTTTATCTGTATCTTTGGGAGTGTTTGATGCAACTTTATTTTCATTGGTACCCATATCCTTGGGTATGTCATCATCTTTCATAGATGATTTATCCTGACTAGACTAAATATCAATAGCATCTATTAATATATTTATGTTTTTCAGCGTATTGACTATTGCAGTGTCAATAGCTATGTCCTGTCCATCAGTATTACCCTTGGTAGCATTGATGTCTTCATCTTTTTGAATCTCTGTTGCAGGGTCTTTTCCTATTATGGTATTGACAATGTTTTCTAACCATGAATCATCATTTATATCAACATCTAAGTTACCTTTTATTGACAGTTCTACTTTGGTAACTTCTGTATCCTCCAAGTTTATGTGGATGGGGATTGCTGGTACATGATCATCTTTACCATCTTTTGACCAGTCCTCATCTATAACATCAGTTTGTTTTTGGCCTATGATCTGTACCTCTTCACTATCTAACTCAACTATTGAGTTATCTATTTTGTTGATAGGTTCCTTTTCAGGACTTCTCTCCTCATCAGGATTGAGTATCTCACTCCATATATTATGTGTGTCTTGTTCTAGCTCTATAAGTTTTTCTTGAAGAAATTTATAAGCTCTTAGTTTGGGTGAGAAGCTTTTTGCATATTTATCCATGAAATCATTGATTTCTTCTTTTGTTGATTCAAGAGGTAAAAGAGAGACCAATACTCTTTCTCTTATCCTCTTCTCCTCGTGGAGTGCAAAGGTGAATCTAGAAGATATTCTATCTAATAGTTCTTGTGGCACATCACTTGAGTGAATTGTAGTGGGACATAATAATATTTGCACAATTTAGCAATAAGTGCATCTTCTATCTTATTCTATTCTTTAGTGTCCCATCTTAACCATTTCCTAATTTTTGGATGTCCAACTGATGCAGATTCAGAAATATACTTACATATGTCATCAATGTTTGTAGATGGTGATGTAACCTTTATTGTTTCCTTTGCTTGTTGCATAGTATCAGGTTCATCCATTGCTAAATCTTCTAATTCCTCATCAGTCTATACATATTTCCTCCTCTTGGTAGGTGCCCTAGCTGGTTGTTTTTTCTTTTGAGGTGCAGGTTTTCTCTTATACACCTTCCCTTTTACCATGGGAGAAGGAATTGCATCCTGTGCTATTTGACTTCTTGTTCTAGACTTCCTAGGTGGAGGTGGAGGTGGTGAATCAGACTTCTCTTCTTCTGATTCATTTGGTTCTGTTGTATCATTGATGGGAAGATGATCCTTGGTGTGTTCCTCCTTACCTTCTTCTTCTTCTTCTCCTTCAGAAGATATTTTCAAGTTCTTTTTCATATTCTTTACCATTCTTTTTGACTGCTTTATAGCTTTCTTGAAAACAAGATTTGATTTAATCTTTAGTTTGGCTTCTTCATAGGTACCAAATCTTAATTGTTTTTTGTCAATGGGTTCATTTAACAATGCCTGAATGCACTCATTTGCTAATCCTATTTTGATTTCATAATCCAAAATTGAAAGCCATGATTTCCTTGGAACTACAACTTGTATGTAAGTGAAATCTATATCCACCATGAAACATATCTCTTCTCGGTGTTCCTCTATCATACTCTTAGGAATTCTAGTTCTTGATTGTAGAATTTCCTTAATGGTTTTGAAATATTCATGCATTACATTGTCAAAATCTATACCAAGTGATTCTATGAATTCACTTATCTGAATGGTAATGGACCTGCTTGTGTCCCATGTAAATTTTCCTATGGAAGGAAAGTATTCTTCAAAATAAAAGAATATACACATTATGAGGGAACCAAACTTACAATTATTTGTCCTTAAAGACCTTATTGTGCACATGTTCTCCTCAAATTGATGTAATAGGATCTCTGCCAGATCCATCTTCTTCCCTTGTTTGATGATCTTATATGTTGTGCTCATGGTAGTACTTGATATGTTGTTCATTTTTCTTTCTTGGAAAATCTTGTATCCAACAACACATGCTCCAAACTTTAGCTTTGCATCGGTAATGGTGTTAACCTTTAGTGCCTTTTTATCTAATTTTGCACCAGTTAGTCTTTCAACTTCTGCTAGAGATGGATGTTTGTGAGCTTGTGGTTTATCAGTTGTAGGATAACCAGTAACGACATGAATAATATCCTTTGTTATTGCCTTTGGTTTGTTTAGCCATAGAGTGTTGTCGTGAACTATACTAAGAACAATATTTATCCATTCCATTTTGAAAACCTTGGGAAAATGCAGTGCATTTGTGAGTCCCTTTACTTCCAAGTGCTTATGCTCTTCTTTGAGCTTTCTAGCATCATCACATAGTGCTCTATAAGCGGTGTCTAGGTCTAGATCTCCTACCTCCAAGATCTTGCAGTGAATGTAGGACCTTACATCCTCTACCAGTAAAACCCTAGGTGGGATTTAGGAAAATGCTCTGGAATCATCAAGATGAGAAGCTATTTCAGGCTATGACTTATACTTAGGTTCAGCACACGCTCCTCTGTTGACAAGCTTGAAGGGTTTCTTCTTGTCATCCTTAATTTTCTCTACTCTCAAAGTCAATGCCATCTTTATTGAAATTTAGGGCTTTTCTTAAATGAAATAGTGCTATCGGTGAGTGTATTAACTTACTGATTCTCTATGATTGCCTATGAATGTAAATGCTTCATGTTTAGTTGACTTCTACTCAGTCACTTTCCAATTTTCTCTCAAATCGATCTGGTCTGCTATGCTCTTCTCAAAAATCACAGGTGCAAAAATGAGTTTACCCATTGGGCTTTTATACCTTTTTGTGCCCTAAGTTGTCATTAATGTTTACCAACTCATCGGTTTATGAAGACTATCTTTGTCTGTAAAAACATTCATAATATCTCTGGTGTCTGTGCAAAATGTCAGGGTAGCTAGCAATTATGGAGACTTCACCGATGATTGTCGGTGAGGTTGCAAAGATAGCTTTTGTGATTAAATGTTCACTGATATCCGTCAGTTTACACTTAGCTTGTGTAATGACCGATACATTCCTGAAAGTATTGATAACTTTTATGTGTGTGTTCACAAATGCAAATCGTGCCCAATAACCGATGGTTGCTTTTCAATAGTTTACAAAGAAAAAATATATTGCATCTTTATTCATGCCTATATTAAAATATGAAGTATATATGATGGAACCGATGTATAGTAAAACTTGATATAATGTAGTTCCATACTTACTTGTGCAATCTAGTTAGATGTGGTGATGTCACCAGATCTAGTGGATGGGGTGTCACCATTTGCATTGCTTGTTCCAACACCTTCAGTGTTTGTGGCTTTTACCCACATCTTGTTTCTCATTATTTTTCTATCATCAATGGTATTTCCATTGGGATGTGTATTTGTGTCTGTCAGTCGGTCTTTGCAATCTTTTATCACATGTCCAACCTTATGACAGTGCAAACATGCCATACCTAGATTGGTCCAACCTCTTGACCTTCTGGTCCACTTTCTCATACAGTTGGCAGCAATATGACCATACCTTCCACATGTTGTGCAATTTACCCATGTGTTATAGTCCCAAACATATGAGTTACCTTCTCTTGTTGGTTTGTAGTTTTTATCAGTTTCTTTTGGAGTCCATGCCTTATTGTTATTTTTCCAGCATTCCTTATGTGTATGACCATTCATCTTGCATGTAGGACAATATTTGTCCATATAGGTTTTTCTCTTTGGATTTGCACTCATGTGCCTTGTGTCCTTTCTTTTGATATTTATAACAATTACCAATAAAAGTAGATTGTGCTTTAGAAATACCATTCATTTTGCTTCTGTAGATGTTTGAGGTGTGGCCTGGTTTTCTACAGTGATTGCATGATAGCTTCTTGGATCTTGGGGTTGTGAAAGCATTCCTCTTATCTGGTTGATTAGAGGATTCACCATTCCCATTGTACCCTAATCATGTGTAGTTGTTGACTCTTCTTTGTCCATCAATAAAATCATCCATCCTTATGTTGCTATCCTCAGCCTTTTTGATTAATCCATTGCATTGATTTTGGACTTTGATTTCATGCTTCAATTTTTCATTCTCTTCTCTTAGCTCACCAATGATCTGTATTCTTTCAATGAGTTCTGTATTTAATCTATTTTCTTCTTGACTCATAAGAATAATCTGG
>MU224448.1:1162496-1185644 GCA_018584345.1 Thuja plicata
GCAACACTGTTAAGTGTGCACTCTATTAAGAGATTTGTAAAGAACTGTTAAGTCCACCTTCTACAAAAGGATTTTAGATGTGATGCACTTGTTAGAATGCAACTACATAAGTATTTGATCTGATGATATATGCAATCTTTAATTGCTAATAATAGATCCAATTAAGCTTCATACATATAATTAATCATCCTTCCATGATTGAATAATACCTTTATCTACTTGTCAGCAGCCTATGTGTGTTCTTGACAACTGATGTATTCTGTTTCTAAACTTTGCATGAATTATGCCTTCTGCTCCTTCGATGCTCTTCGTGGCTAACAACAATAATGAATTCATAACTCACAATTGAGTTTGAACATCTATTTATACTAAATTAGGCTCAATTATTGATTCATGCATTGCAAGTTAACTCTAGATCCAAGGTTTACAACTTGACCTTGATCTTTAGTTAGATATGTTTTAGATCTGTTAGGATGCATTAAAACATTTACACAAAGCTTGCTTGACCCTCAAGTTATGATTTAAAACAAATAAAAACTCTATAAATAGAATTACATTACTTTATCCATCATGTAAAAATTATATCCACAATTTGCAGGCTCTCTAACTGACTGTGGGTTCTGACGGTCGGTTTTCTTGGTCGTCGGTGTTCCTTTCTTTAATTTGTCGTCGGGTATGCCTTTTATGTTCCTATCGAGTTTGTTCTAAAAACTATCACTAGTGATGCTTTTGGTCACTGGTGATGCTTGTCACTTTCATACTTAGCATTTTTCATGACCTTTATATTCTGTCGGGTATGCTTTTTGTTCGCCGGTAATGCTTGTTGTTCATCGGTAATGCTTGAATTTTGTCGATGATCTTTGTAGTCTGTCGGTGATCTCTGTCAATGTTTTTCACTAAGTGTACTAATTGCAAAATAATTTCATCACTACGTGTCTAGCCTTGAACTAAATGTTATCATTCTTGTATTTATCTATCTCATCATTTATAATAGGTCTAGTATAAACCTTATCTTTATTATAAATCAAACACACACACTCAAAAAAAAGTGAAGAAAAAATGGGTGGCATCTCTTTTATAGCCTCGCAATTAATGAGGTGACATCACACAGACTTTGGTGTTTCGGTGGTCAAAATGCCAAAGTCGTGACCCTCATATATTTTGGGGTTTTGGAGGCCAAACCACTGAAGGATATCTTATGGGCTTGAATTTCGCACTCCTCAACCTTCGGGCTTTTAGAGTTTTAGATACCCTGAAAGACCAAAAGTATGAAACTACACAAGGCCGAAAGGACTTGGCTTTTCTTTAAAAGGGACTCCCAAAAAGCACTCACAAGGACAAGGGGGGGTGAAAGAACCAAAAAGGACAAGCAAGGGGGGTCCTCATGGCCAAAAGGCCAAATAAAAATGGGGTGTGTGTTATGGAGCCACAACACATACTGTCCATATTTTTTAATAAGATATTCACATATAGTGAGTGTGTTTCTCACCATGATTTTTTTCATCTTGGGTTTTCCATCTAAATATGGTGTTCATGTGTATGTTATCTCATCATCATATTTTTTTTATGGTTAGTTAGATTAATAAATAATTACTAAAAAATGTGATAGAATTACCAAGTTTTGGAGGGGGAAGCAAGATAAATAAAAACTAGAAAATTATGCCACAACTCTTAGTAATTATTTATTAATCCCCCACCTCTAAGCACCCTATGGTGTTAAACATAATCTATACTTTGTTTAAAGGAAAAATCTTTTATTTTCTAGATTTGATGTCGATTGTTGTGTTGAAGATATTCTATATATAAGGAAAAGTAATTGTAATAGTAGAAAATGTGAATATTTTAATTATTTTATATGAGTGTTACCCTAATTTATAGCATGCATCAAAATAACCACAAATTGGAAAAATTTCATTTTTAGAAGAGTCTAATTAATACTATCCTTCAGATATTATTAATCAACATTTTGTCATTACATTCATTGTCAAAAGTTATCATTTGTACTCTAAGAGTTGATCACATTCCAGAATTTCTAATATATAATTGATCAATTACATTGTGCATTCAAACTGAATGTAATGTATAAGTGTCATTTAATCTTCCTTTTCATGTCAAATAAATAGTACATTGCAAGATAGAAAGCATGATAGAAAGTATGGAGTAGGGGTCCCATGCATTTCCTTGTGGTTGGTTGCTTGCTGGTTGACTGTTAGCTTCTAGGTCTTCATAGTCCATGTCTCCATCTTCATTTAGGTCTTTTAGGATTCAACCTGCATCATGAGAGAAAGTGGGGTGTTAGATCTAGTTGGATCTAAGCAATACATGGAACACAAACAGCATACAATCAATTCTTCTAATGCTGCATATCAATCTGATGAAATCAATGTAACAAGAAAACATTCACCCATAATATCTGAAAAATAGTATTAAAGGGACTTGTTCTAAACATGAAACCTTTTTCTATTTATGATCACTTTGATGAATGATATTCTTTTCTCTATAATCAGATATCTAAATGAAAGGGACTTGACATTTCCATCTGAGAAATCTTTTTAAAAATTTGATCAACCTGTTAGGACAGTAAATACAAATGAATTCACCAACATTCATAAATGAGTGTCATCCTACATGAAACTCACCTATAAACATTAATGAATTTATTATATTTGTTGTCCTAACAAATTGACTGGTGATATATGTGCAAAAAGTGGTCATATGATTAAATGCAGGAAGCAAAAATGAAATACAATTGATGTCACGAGCCCGTGCTCGAACTTCACATACGTCATTATAGGAAAGAAAGATGGTTTACATTTCAGGGAGTTATTGATCACATATTAAATGTAGAAGAACATGCAATTGCATGAAAGAGTCCAAAAGATGCTACAGGAGGCACAGGAGCAAAGAAATATTTATAATAAACTAGAGAAATGCAGAATTGAAAGAATCTGAAGTTCATTGTCTTCATGCAAATAAGAGAGTTTAAGAGATGTTGTTACAATAAGTACATTTTCATGTCTTCAGAAAATATTTAAAAGTTCATCTTTGAAGATCAAGATTGAAAACCCCATGCCTAAGGATTGAGCATATTTTCTATGACATGAAAGGATATTGTTATGTGTGTTTAAAAAGTTGAATCTGCAAAGTGAAATATGCATAACAAGAAATGAGAAAGCTGCAGGTACGTAACAAAGATCAAAGGTTTTAGTATCAACATGATTTATACCTTCATAATGATAAAAAAAAATGCACAGAAGACAAACGTTATGAATAGAATATCAGTAATTATCCATCCAAAAAATTCATAATATGCTGATTTTGAAAAGATACAGTTTCATGCCTTCGGATGAATTTTCAAGAGATATTTGTATACAGGGTGTTTAAATATACATCTTATGTTGTGGTTTTGAAAGATAATGTTCATGATTAAATGCATGGTTTTACATTCATGATAATAAAACATCTATGCCAGTTAGGGTTTTTAGTTTGAGTATGACCCATGGGAGTCACGAGCTCGTGCTCGAACCCCATGGGTAAGATCTTATATGCATTTAAAAGAAACAATGTGTTTTTACACTAACTACATTAACATTTTCATAAATGTAAACATGCTATGGTTTCATTTTTTTCTCATATTATTACGAGGTGAAAATAAATATTTTGTTTTTACAAGCTTACTGGAAAGAGAGTTTTTGTGTTTTTTAGACAAAATTGAGTAAAAGAATGTTCGACCCAAACAAAGAAGCATTTTTATGCTTTCTACAAAGTTGTGTCTAAAGACAACCAGAAGAATGTTTTTAAAGCATTTAGCAGTCATGAAACCTGTGCTTCACTATAAATCCAGACAAGCATCAAGATAGACATCTGCAAGTGCATCTTCAAAGACCAGTTCAAAAGCCATGTGGGTGTTTTAACTACAGTCAACATCAAGCAAAGCCTAAAGTAGTGTTCACAATGGAGGAGTCGACAACAAACAAAGACACAAAGCAAAGAAAGAACTCATATATTATCAGCTACAGTAGTGTATTCATGTTTTACATTTGAAAATGCAGTGAGTAAGATAATAAAGATAACTTATCTAAAGAGGCCAAGTGTCACGAATTAGAGACTAGTAGAGGAGCGGTCTCGAGCTATATTCAAAGAACAAATAGTGGTGGCCACGGTATTTTCTCCCAACTCCATGTTGCACTGTGAACTAGGGATGAGTCTAAAGCTATGGAAGAGACATCCCCAGTCTGAAGCTAAAACTCATGGGTATCTCTCCATCTTAACCACAACTTAGATTCATTCCAAGCTTGTAGTGGTGGTTCAACCAAACATCAACTCTGAAATCCCAAGTTACAAGCATGAATGCAACACCATTTTTCATGGCTTTGAAATACTTCACCTCCAAGATTGTTCCAATATTTAAGCTGAAGTTAACCCACTGTAAAACCCAAGTTCAAGCAAATGGAAGACCAAAAGCTGCGGCATTTTAGAAGGAGAAAATAGCAGGAAGATGCCATGTATTGTGGCAAATTAGAAACCACATGAATCCTAATTTTTATCACAAAGTGCAGGCAGTTTTAATTGTAGAAGATTAGGGTTCAGATTCAACATGGCGGCACCACAAAGGAAAACCCTAAGATGCAAAATGAAATTGATAAAGTAGATGCATTATGTTTTACCCAAGACTGGAGTCTGCTGACAAGTGAAGTAAATGCTATGTCAGTTGCCAGTCTATCAACATCTCCTCCACAATGCCACAATGGTACTATTGGTGCCACAAAGTATAGCAACTATCTTTTCCATGGAGATGGTCATGTCGACAGCAAACTATGGTGATCAAACAAACTACAGTTACATCCAGTGCTCTAGTATGGTGTTGGCAGAGTTATGATTGGTTATGATGTCGAGTTGCTAGGGGTTATATCCATTTTGAGTTATGTATTCAAGTTTAGGGTTTTTACAATTCGAATGTCATGTATTCAGATAAGGTTGATAAAGTTATAATGATATATATTTTATTTATCAACATTAGTGGTGCTAGACTTAAGGTTCGATTTAGGGGATTTGTTAAGCCACATAGTTTATTCTCTTGCTATTATGGTGGGCTTTTGGGGGCAAATATCTTTGGAATAAGCCATGTTGGCTATTTAGTATATCCTTGAGCTTCATTTTTTTTTTTTTTTTTGGGGGGGGGGGNTTTTTTTTTTTTTGGGGGGGGGGTCAAATTGTGAAGAGAAGAGCTTTAGTGAATTTCTTATTCCTATAAGCTATATGTTTATGCTTTTTTAACCACTGTTAGCTCATGCTTGTGATTTCAATTTTGTGCAAGAGGATGCTTGTATTCCTTGCAATTATTCTAAAATTTACACATGTAACTGCATACAGATTTTGAGAAGAATATCATTGCCCCACTTTTTCATACATCTGGTTGTGATCATTTGTTCAAATCCTATTCGATTTTCTAGAATTCAAGTGTAGTATATCTGTAGTATGGATTAGTGGATTGTATCCTTTTCCTATTCTAGATTATAGAATATAAGCCTTTTGTAGAACATGCTTGTTGTTGATAGTAGGATTGCTATTTGTGGTTAAACCCTAGTAGTGACCTTCTAATTAGCCTATGTATGGGATAGTGAGTGATATTGCAGAGATCATTAGGGTATGTTAAGTGAGTGTTAGTTTGAAGCTTTGAGAGATCTGAATCTATTTGGTGTATCACCTTTTCAAGTTTTATTCATGCAATTTTAGTTAGAGTTTCTCCATTTCCCTTTTTCAAAATCAGGAGAATATAGTATAAAATTGATACCCAAATTCAATAGGAACCGGCCTACAATCCAGAGACTCTTCCTCATCCATAGTTTACCCATAGCTAGAGGAAGTTTCCATTGTCAGGTAGAATTGTCATGAAGCCCTAATGCTTGATTTAGGGTGACAATTCTAAGCCTGAACAGTTTTTGGCACACCTGATGGGACCACGAACTGCTTCTCAGTTCTAAGTTACTAGCTTTGTGGTTGTTACAGCTCTTTAGTGTGGATTTTAATGAGTAGAACTCCAACAAGATCAAACAAGGAAGGATTTTTTTATCAAAAATTACAGTCAAGCAGAAGAGGAGGAAGATCATCCAGAGGTGAAAAAACATCACAAGATCCAAGAGGTACTATATTGAATTCAAATTTTTCATCATTTGATAACCCCATTTTTTAAAATCAAGCTCCAAATTTAGAAGACCTTGAGGTTATTATTGAAGAAATTAGTCTTCCTGAAGATCTAAGTGTTCCTAACCTGTCTAGATCAGAATATCCAAGTGTTGAAATTTTATTTATAGATAATTCTATTTTTGTAGCCTCTACAAGTGGAACTTCAGCAACTACTCAAAATTTGAAGACTTACCAAAGGAAGGTAGTTCAGTCTACCCAACCTCCTTCTATATCTGTTGTTCAACAACAAGTACCATCAGTTGCAGGAATGACAAGAAATATGTCATTTGTTCCTTTTGATCAAGGTATTCCTCTATGGATTGCAAATCACAACAATATACCTTTGGCTGCCTTGAAAGGTTTGCCATCATTCATCGGAGAAGGTCAAGTAACAACTATTGAACACATTAGAGATATTGCATCTCTTTACAATGTCCATCATGTCACGGAGGAAGATGTGGCTATGAAGCTATTGGCTGCATCACTAAAAGGTAAAGCTCTTGACTAGTTCAGAAATCTTCCAGTAAATTCTTTTGCTACTTGGGATGTTTTTGGGGAAAGGCTTTCTAAGTTTTTTGAGGATAAATCTAACAATTTGTCTTTGGTAGAGAAACTAACTATCATTAAAAGGGCCACAAGAAGAACTAAGTGATTTTAATCTCATATTTCAGAACACTTGGAATAGGATCCCTACAACGGTAAGACCCTCTGCTGAATATGCTTTTTTGTACTTTCTTAAAAGCTTGAATAGTGATATTTCAATAATGATCCAGTCAATGGGAGGGAATTCTTTACCTCAAGCTTTTGATGTTGCAATAAGGGCAGAGAATAGTCTCATTTAGGTAGGAAAGATATCTCCTAGGCCACCCATGCCTTATTTTCCTACATCCAATCAAATATGCCATCAGTTGTTCCACCTCTGGCCTCATTGCCATCTTATAAAAGTGAAGAAATGATGTCTATTGTTCCTCCCAGTGAATTGCAAAGAATAAAAGATAGTCAGCAAAAGATTGAGAGCTTGCTACAAAATTTTAGGACTGAACTAGTAAACCTAAAAAGGCAGCAAAGCCATCCAATAGCCCATACTCAGAATCAATTCACTAGTTCTTCATCTCAGGAGCCTAATCAACCCATTTATAAAGGCAACAAGCAGCAATATCAGGGAAATAGCAATCCCAATAGGCAAAACGGGAACCAAAGGCCTTTTAGACCTTACAATCCAACACCCCTTAATGTTGTTAGGGATATTGTTCCTAGCCAAAATAACCTTGCTACAGATTATGAATAGTGCTATCCCTATAATGAACCCCACAATCAGTCTAAGTGTACTAATGGAGTGCTCAATCAAGCCTTAATGGTTCAAAGTGTAATGGATTCACAACCTATTGTATCTACTAAAGAGGCTCAACAACACTCTGATACAACTGCTCCTAACACTGCATTCCTCAATTGGTAAGAGGAAGATTTCTATGGAGTGAATGGTGATTCATCCATATCACCAAACACAAGAGCCAAGAAGAGAGCTCTAGAATCAGAGTAGTCGGCTCCTAGGATTGCTACTACAAATCAATCATCAACCATTCCACTAGTTTCAATCCTAAAGGGGGCCTCTACTCATGCAAACAGAGAAACATAGTATTAGAAATAGGTAGATCAAAGCATTAGTAAGTCACCTCAGAAGGTACAGTTTGTTGTTCCATATAACATTGTTGATAATATGAAGAAGATGAGTGCTTCAATTTCTATGTGGGATTCATTAGCTATTCTAGGGAAAACTAATTTGTTGAAAGAGGAGTTGTCTAAAGAAACAAAAATTCCACATCTAGCTAGAAAAAATCCTCTGAGAGTGGTCATGGCCAATTTAGAGCCTTCAATGGTGCATGATGAAGTGATTAAAGGAGAAAAGAAGATTGGTAAGGTGCAGCAGCCAGAAGTACAAGTGAGTAAAAAGACTATAGATTTAAAGCAATCATCAATACCAGTTGAAAGAAAGCCAACAAATATGCAGAAGATGATAGAAAAGGAAGGTAAGAAATATACAAATGTTAAACCTCCTCCTTTCTATGACTCTTTAATTATTGGAAACAAATTAGTGCATAATTACATGGTAGACAGTGGTGCAACCAGCACTGTCATGCCAAAGAGCATAGCTAATTTATTGGATGTAAAGTATGAACCTCTTGAGAAAGGAGTTTTTCATCTTGATGGTTCTTCAGTTAAAACCGTAGGGGTTGTTAAAGATACAAGTTTAACCTTGCACTCATGTCTAAACTTCTCCATTTCCTAGGATATTTTTGTCATAGATCTACCACCTTACTTTTCTCTATGTTTATCAAGAGACTTCATAGCCAAGCTAAATGGATATTTCTCATCAGATTGGTCTCACCTATATTTCAGAACTAGATATGGTGCTAAGGTGACCATAAAGTCAAAGTTATGGGCCAAAGACCATATAGAGCCTTATAATCCTACCCCCATAAATGCAAGTTGTGTGATCATGGATCTAGATGAAATCAATGAGAGTTCATCTTATAACACACAAACTGAAGAATATCCTGATATTGTTCTAGATGAATGGGTAGCTAGAAATGATCAAGATATTGATGTGTTTGATGTTGGTTTTGGTAATTATGTAATGTTAGAATCTGATTCAGTTCTGCCTAATCTGTTTAAAGATCAATGTCCTAAATCTGAATTGTCTAACCAGCTATGGGATTTATATTTTGATGGATCTAAGAAAAAAGATGGTATTGGTGCCAGAGTTATGTTGGTTTCACCTCATGGTGATAAATTTTATGCTACTTACAAGCTATCTTTTCCATGTTCTAACAATATAGCAGAATATGAGAGCGTGATTTAGGGCTTGGAGTGGGCTAGGAAAAGGGGAATCAAATGTTTAAGGGCATTTGGAGATAGTGAGTTGATAGTGAGGCAAGTGAGAGGTATTAATGCTCTTAAAAATGATCTCTTAAAGCTGTATAAGTCAAGAGTGTTTGATAGTTTGAAGGATTTTGATGCCTTTAATCTCATTTCCATACCTAGAAGGAAAAATATGCACATGCTTCAATTATAGAAAGTAAAGGACTTATTTAAAAATAGTCACATGTTAAAAAATTTGTAAGGCCATCTATCCCAGATAATGATATGAATTGGGAGGTGTTTAAAACTGATGAACATATCTTGAGTGTTATGACAGAAACAAAAGGCTTTTTAGCTCCTAAAAATGACCAATCCAATCAGAAAATGGAAAATCAAATCATTCTGTTTAAAACTAATAAGCTTCCAAGGGGATTAGTTAGCTTGGAATCAACTTTTAATTCTGATGATCAATTCAGAAAGAATAAAACCAGCCTGCTGATCAAAGAGGATCACTATGAAGAGGTGGAAATATTCAGAGACAAGTGCTTGAAGGTTGGTAACATCAATTCCCCTGAAGAAAAGAAAATGCTTATTGAGTTATTTAGGGAATATAATGATGTGTTTGCATGGGATTATCCTGAATTAAAAGGATTTGATCCTCAATTAACTCAACACACCATAGAGTTAGAACCAAATGCAAGACCAATCAGGCAAAGGAAAAGGCCTATCAATCCTAAGTTGGAGACTTTAATGCTGAAATAACTAAGAAAAATCTTGGATGGAGGCATAATATTCCCAATAAAGCATACATCATGGGTTTCTAACTTAGTTCTAGTAAGGAAGAAAAATGGAGAGATCAGAATCTGTGTAGATTTTAGAGACCTTAATAGGGCATCTCTAAAAGATAGGCATCCTCTCCCTTCCATGGAATAGATCCTTCAATATGTTTCAGGTTCTGAAAGATTCTCACTCTTAGATGGATATTCTGGTTATAACCATATTTTAGTTAAAGAATTTGATCAATTCAAAACAGCCTTTACCACTAAGTGGGGTACAATGGCTTACCTAAGGATGCCATTTGGGCTATCAAATGTAGGGGCCACTTTCCAGAAAGCAATGGACATGGCTTTCAAAAGCTTAATGTATAATTTTGGTCTAGTATATCTAGATGATGTTACGATTTACAACAAAGTTGCAGACCAACACATTGACCATTTGAAACAAATTTTGCAGAGATGTAGAGAGTTTGGAATCTCTCTTAATCCAAAGAAGTTTGTTTTTGCATTACATGAAGGCAAAATTTTGGGATATCAAGTGTCTAAAGAGGGTACAACTATTAATCCCAAGAGGATTCATGCAATTCTTGATCTATCACTGTCAAAACATAAGAAAGGATTGCAAAGTTTTATTGGAAGAATAAATTTTTTTAGGCGCTTTATTCCTAATACTGCAAATTTATTGAAACCTTTGACTTCTATGTTAAAAAAGGATGTGCCTTTTAGCAAAGGTATGAATGATTATGACGGAAAATATAGCTTTGTAGAAAAACATGTACTAGCTGTTATAAAAGCCTTACAGAATTTTAAGCATCTGGTTGCTGGGAACAAAATACATTTAATGATTGCACACCCTAGCATTAAAGATTTTTTATTAAACAAGGATGTCAGTGAGAAAAGGGCAGGGTGGATAACTAAAGTCATGGAGTATGATGTACGAATTCATGTGACCAATTTGGTTAGAGGCAAAGGCTTGTGTGCTCAGATGGCAGAAGGAGAAGATCAAGTTAAAACCACTAAGGAGGCCATCTTGCCCCAAGGTAATTCTGTACTTATTAATTATTAAGCATCCTCGTTATCAGATGTGACCAGATTTCTTCATACTGGGCAGTATCCAATGCATCTTGACAGAGCCAAGAGAAGATACTTTAGGCTTCACTCTATTCCTTATGTGCTTATTGATAACATTTTGTATAGGAAAGATCTTGCTGGTATGCTTCTCAAATGTATAGATTATGTTGATCAGAACAAGATTCTATCTAAATTTCATGATGGATCTTATGGAGCGCATTTCAGCCCCAAAACTATAGCATGGAAAATTTTAAGAGCTGGCTATTATTGGCCAGATTTATTTAAAGATGCTCATTCATGGGCAAGAAGATGCCAAAATTGTGCTATGTTTGCAGGTAAACAAAGGTTGGCAGCATTGCAATTGAAACTAGTCATTGTTGATCAACCCTTCAACAAGTGGGGAGTGGACTTTATAGGCCCAATAAACCCTAATTCTAGTGCAGGGCATAAATGGATTTTTATTGCCACAGATTATTTTACTAGGTGGACTCAGGCCATTGCACTAAAGGAATCTTCTGGAAATTTTGTTCTGAGTTTCTGTGATGATATCATTACAAGGTTTGGAGTTCCTCAGTCAATAGTATCAGACAATGCCTTAGCTTTTGTTGGATCATCTATAAAAGAATGGGCTGTCAAGAATAGTATTTATTTAAATACTTCTTCTAATTACTATCCACGGGGTAATGGTCTTGCAGAGACTACCATTTAAAACCTAATCAGGATTATCAAGAAGACTTTGCAAGGAAACAAGAGGGATTGGCACTCTAAGTTGAAGGAAGCCTTGTGGTTGGACAAAATTACACCTAAGCAGGTTATTGGGAATTCACCCTATGTCCTGGTTTATGGAAAAGAAGCCAAATTGCCCATATCTATAGAATTTCCAGCATTGCAGCTAGTTGATCAAATGCTGCTTTTTTAAGAAGGATATCCCCTTGCCTTGAGGTATGCTGGTTTATTATAGCTTGAGGAAGAAAGGAAAAAATCATTTGAAACTATGGAATTGATGCAAGCTCAAACTAAAAGATCTTTTGACAAGAGGACTACATCTAAGGATTACAAAGAAGGTGATCTAGTGCTTAAGTGGGATGTACTAAAGAGCAAGCCAAGGCAGCATGATAAATTTGGTAACATTTGGTTAGGCCTTTTTGTTATTATAGCCTGTAAGGAAAATAATGCCTATCAGTTGTCCACAACTGATGGAGAAGTTGTGCGAATTCCAGTTAATGGAATACACCTCAAGCTTTGCTTTGAGGTTTAGGTTTTAGTCTAGATTTTCATTTTCGATAAGTGTTGTCCAAGCACATAGGTCTTTAGGTTGCATAAGTTTAGAATAGTTGCATTTTCATTTCAATAATGCTTGCATTCATGCTTTCTGATTTCTTAACTCTATTGCCCTAAGGATAAAGGTCTAAGGTCATGTCTAGTAGGCAGACATCCAACAGAAGTTGCCAAAATTGTTACCCTAATTTACAACATGCATCAAAATAACCACAAATAGGAAAAATTGCATTTTTAGAAGAGTCCAATTAATACTATCCTTCAGATATTATTAATCAACATTTTGTCATTACATTCACTGTCAAAAGTTATCATTTGTACTCTAAAAGTTGATCACATTCCAGAATTTCTAATATATAATTGATCAATTACATTGTGCATTCAAACTGAATGTAATGTAGAACTGTCATTTAATCTTCCTTTTCATGTCAAATAAATAGTACATTACAGGATAGAAAGCATGATAGAAAGTATGGAGTAGGGGTCCCATGCATTTCCTTGTGGTTGGTTGCTTGCTGGTTGACTATCAACTTCTAGGTATTCATAGTCCATGTCTCCATCTACATTTAGGTCTTTTAGGATTCAACTTGCATCATGAGAGAAAGTGGGGTGTTAGATCCAGTTGGATCTAAGCAATACATGGAACACAAACAACATACAGTCAATTCTTCTAATGCTGCATATCAATCTAATGAAATCAATGTAACAAGAAAACATTCGTCCATAATATCTAAAAAATAGTATTAAAGGGACTTTTTCTAAACATGAAACCTTTTTCTATTTATGATCACTTTGATGAATGATAATATTTTCTCTATAATCAGATATCTGAATGAAAGGGACTTGACATTTCCATCTGAGAAACCTTTTTCAAAATTTGATCAACCTGTTAGGATAGTAAATACAAATGAATTCACCAACATTAAAAAATGAGTGTCATCCTGGATGACACTCACCTACAAACATTAATGAATTTATTCTATCTTCTATCCTAACAAATTGAGTGGTGATAAATGTGCAAAAAGTGGTCATGTGATTAAATGCAAGAAGCAAAAATGAAATACAGTGGATGTCACGAGCGTGTGCTTGAACTTCACATAAGTAATTACAGGAAAGAAAGATGGTTTACATTTCAGAGAGTTATTGATCACATATTGAATGTAGAAGAAGATGCAATTGCAAGAAAGAGTCCAAAATATGCTACAGGAGGCACAGAAGCAAAGAAAGATTTATAATAAACTGTAGAAACGTAGAATTGAAAGAATCTGAAGTTCACTATCTTCATGCAAATAAGAGAGTTTAAGAGATGTTGTTACAGTAAGTACATCTTCATGTCTTCAGAAAAAATTTAAAAGTTCATCTTTGAAGATCAAGATTGAAAACTCCATGCCTAAGGATTGAGCATATTTTCTATGACATGAAAGGATATTGTTATGTGTGTTTAAAAAGTTCAATCTGCAAAGTGAAATATGCATAACAAGAAATGAGAAAGTTGTAGGTACATAACGGAGATCAACGGTTTCAGTATCAGCATGTTTTATACCTTCATAATGGTAAAAAAATTCACAGAAGATAGACGTTATGAATAGAATATCAGTAATTATCCATCCAAAAAATTCATAATATGTTGATTTTGAAAAGATACAGTTTCATGCCTTCAGATGAATTTTCAAGAGATATCTGTATACAGGGTGTTTAAATATACATCTTATGTTGTTGTTTTGAAAGATAATGTTCATGATTATATGCAGGGTTTTACATTCATGATAATAAAATATCTATGCCAGTTAGGGTTTTTAGTTTGAGTATGACCCATGGGAGTCATGAGCCCTTGCTCAAACCCCATGGGTAAGATCTTATATGCATTTAAAAGAAATAGTGTGTTTTTACACTAACTGCATTAACATTTTGATAAATGTAAACATGATGTGGTTTCATTTTTTTCTCATATTATTACTTGGTGAAAATAAATATTTTTTTTTACAAGCATACTAGAAAGAGAGATTTTGTGTTTTTTAGACAAAATATAGTAAAATAATGTTCGGCCTGAACAAAGAAGTATTTTTATGCTTACTACAAAGTTGTGTTCAAAGACAGCAAGAAGAATGTTTTTAAAGCACTTAGCAGTCATGAAACCCACGCTTCACTATAAATCTAGACAAGCATCAAGACAGACAACTGCAAGTGCATCTTCAAAGACCAGTTCAAAAGCCATGTGGGTGTTTTAACTACAGTTGACATCAAGCAAAGCCTAAAGTAGTGTTCACAATGGAGGAGTCGACAGCAAACAAAGACACAAAGCAAAGAAATAACTCATTTATTATCGGCTACAACAGTGTATTCATGTTTTATATTTGAAAATGCAGTGAGTAAGATAATAAAGATAACTTATCTAAAGAGGCCAAGTGTTGTGAATAACAGACCAGCAGAGGAGTGGTTTTGAGCTGTATTCGAAGAACAAACATTGGTGGCCATGGTATTTTCTCCCAACTCTATGTTGTACTGTGAATTGGGGATGAGTCTAAAGCTGTGGAAGAGACTTCCCCAATCTGAAGCTAAAACTCATGGGTATCTCTCCATCTCAACCACAGCTTAGATTCATTCCAAGCTTGCAGTGGTGGTTCGACAAAACATCGACTCTGAAATCCCATGTTACAAGCATGAATGCAGTGCCATTTTTCATGGCTTTGAAACACTTCACCTCTAAGATTGTTCCAACATTTTAAGTTGAAGTTAACCCACTTTAAAACCCAAGTTCAAGCAAATGGAAGACCAAAATCCATGGCATTTTAGAAGAAGGAAATAGTAGGAAGATGCCATGTATTGTGGCAAATCAGAAACTACATGAATCTCGAGTTTCATCACAAAGTTGAGGCAGATTTCATTGCAAAAGATTAGTGTTTGGATTCAACATGGCGATGCCACAAAGGAAAACCCTAAGATGCAAAATGAAACTGATAAAGTAGATGCATTATGTTTTACCCAAGACTAGAGTCTGCTAACAAGTGAAGTAAATGCTATGTTAGTTTCCAGTCTATCAACATCCCCTCCATAATGCCATGATGGTACTATTGGTGCCATGAATTATAGCAACTATCTTTTCCATGGAGATGGTCATGTTGACAGCAAACTGTGGTGATCAAACAAACTGCAGTTACATCCAGTGCTCTAGTATGGTGTTGGCGGAGTTAAGATTGGTTATGATGCCGAGTTTCTAGGGGTTATATCCCTTTCGAGTTATGTATTCAAGTTTAGGGTTTTTAGAATTTGAATGTCATGTATTCAGATAAGGTTGATAAAGCTATAATGATATATATTTTATTTATCAACATTAGTGGTGCTAGACTTAAGGTTGGATTTAGGGGATTTGTTAAGCCACATAGTTTAGTATCTTGCTATTATGGTGGGATTTTGGAGGGAAATATTTTTGAAATAATCCATGTTGGCTACTTAGTAGATCCTTGAGCTTCATTTTTTTTGGGGGGGGGGTCAAATTGTGAAGAGAAGAGCTTTAGTGAATTTCTTATTCCTATAAGCTATCTATTTATGCTTTTGTAACCATTTTTTTTCTCATGCTTGTGATTTTAGTTTTGTGCAAGAGGATGCTTGTATTCCTTGCAATTATTCTAAAATTTACACATGTAATTGCATACAGATTTTGAGAAGAATATAGTTGCCCCACTTTTTCATACATCTGGTTGTGAACATTTGTTCAAATCCTATTCAATTTTCTGCAATTCAAGTGTAGTACATCTATAGTATGGATTAGTGGATTGTATCCTTTTCCTATTCTAGATTATAGAATATAAGCCTTTTGTAGAACATGCATGTTGTTGGTAGTAGGATTGCTATTTGTGGTTAAACCCTAGTAGTGACCTTCTAATTAGCCTATGTATTGGATAGTGATTGATATTGCAGAGATCATTAGGGTATGTTAAGTGAGTGTTTGTTTGAAGCTTTGAGAGATCTGAATCTATTTGGTGTATCACCTTTTCATTTTTTATTCATGCAATTTTAGTTAGAGTTTCTCCCTTTCCCTTTTTCAAAATCAAGAGAATATAGTATAAAATTGATACCCAAATTCAATAGGAACTAGCCTAGAATCTGGTGACTCTTCCTCATCCATAGTTTACCCACAGCTAGAGGAAGTTTCCATTGTCAGATAGAATTGTCATGAAGCCCTAATGCCTGATTTAGGGTGACAATTCTAAGCCTGAACAATGAGCAATAAGAGTATTGATACCTTGTTTAGGATGTTTTCTTTGCATATAATTAAGGTTCTTCTATGTAAATTTGAATCTTGTATATTATTCTATTTTATCTTATATATTATTTTCTTTGCAACTAACTTGTTTTGTGATATTGTTTAATTTTGTAGATTTACATTTTTACTACATTACCTTTACTAAAACTACCCATAACAAGATCTTTAACTAGTGAACTTAAATTATAAGATCAAACTTTGCATCAAACACATCAAATTGGATACTATAAGAATCCATTTTTAACCATATGGAAAATAATATAAGACATAATTGTAGAATTACATAATTTATATATTTGTATAGTTTACAATATTAAAAAATAAAAAATAATATTATCAAGACGAGATTTCCTACAAAGGAAGAAAATTTGGTTGTAAACATTTGGAATTTTCAAAGAAAATTAGCATGCAACTATTAATTATGATAGCAAATTTAATATTTGATGCTCTTAAAAAATTCAACAGAGGTAATTAGTAAAAAATGAAAATGAAAGAAATTCTCAGCTGACGATACATAATTGACAAAGTGTTATATAAATGATGAGGATGAATTGATTGGAATCCTATAGCTACATATACATTTTTAGAGGACTCACTTCATCTATATCTATAAAAATTTGGATGCATTCATCCCAAAATTTTCAGCTATGTTCAATTCTGTAACTTCAAACATTGTGATTTTCTTCTATATCATAAGCTAGATTACATCTTGCAAAGCCAATATTATTTTTATCTAAATAAATCAAAGTGTGTGTTTAGTTTCAGATTGAAACAAATTATAATCTGAAATAGTCATTTGTTTCTTCTAGCATTAAGAATATTGAGAGAGATGTAAAATAAAATTTGGCTTTTTGATTTAATATGAGTTGTAAGGGTTAGGAATAAGAGTCCACAAGACAACTGAGATGGGGGTGAATCAGTTTTGATATAGAATATTAAAATTTAAACTTTATAAACCAAAACTTTAATGCAAATGATAACACAGTAAATGCCAACACAATAACACAATACTTTTTGTCGAGGAAACCCTATTAAAGGTAAAACCCCAGTGGTAATTATTACCCATAAATAATGTACTGAGAGTATAGTATCCCTGTTAAAGTATTTGGCCCTGTTAGGAGCTTATTACAACATTACAGTACACATATCCTATTAGGAGTCAAGAAAAGTTGTAGGCTCACTGCCTAGGCATAGTACCCAAAGAAGGTTAAAGCCACCCTCAAGGATTCACAAAGCAAACAAGTGTATATAGAAAATATACAATCTAGTGAACTATTTGATAGAAACTATCTTTGCTTGGTCAGTTGCAATGAATTACTCTTATCACAAACTCTACTCTACATCCAGCAGCAAACAAACCTCGTAGCTTTCACTTCTCTTCCACTACCACATCTTTCCAAAAAAAAGATCACTCATATATACCCTCTTACAATAATTCATTAGGTCGGCCAACCAAGCTTTCCTAATACACAAATAATTAATTAGGTTGGCCAATTAGGCTTTCCCTAGATACAAATAATTGTTTAACCCCTTGCTAAAATAGACACGGTACCTATAACAAGAAAAAATCAATTAAAATCCATCATTTATGCTCCAAGATCCGCAATCCACCCTCACAATTCATATTACACACTACATGTCTGAAGTCGGCCACCAAATAGGTCTCATCCAGAATACACACCACAACTGACATCACCAGAATGCTCACACCAATCGATCAATACCCAACATTCCTCAATATGCCCTCAATCATCCAGTAAGATTGCATCACCTGAAATATCTTTGCTAGTAAGATATACCAAAAACATAGAGTCCTTCTCTGTCAAGCATCACAGTTACATTCTAGAAACTAGTCTTCACTGAAACAACTGTAACATCCTCAACATGAAACATAAAGCCAAGAAACCTTAGGGATAAGGTCAACACACATCCTTCTTCACATAACTAACTTGATCCTCCTGAAACATCTATACAATACCCGTACACTTCTTCTACTTTAGTAACCAGTCTGTATGCTTCCACATAAACATATGTTGACATCAGTGACAAAACATGAATATCAACAGCATGAATAGTATCCAAATCTGATATCATCCAATAGTAAGAATATTCAAAAGTATTAGATTATATTTATACCATTTGCACACATTATATTTCAAGGATTCATATTTTTTTTATTTTCATTCCATCCTCTAACTTTACCTAAATTAGCATGTATGTCAAGTTTTTAGACTAACACTACCTGTGAATTTGTAGGGTCAGTTGAAAGAATTGGATTATAATGAGTGATATGTTAGACTTAAGGGAGCACATACAACTAAGAGGAGGGGTGAATAATTTGTGTCACAATATCATCAATCTTTAACCAACTTATAAATCGTAATCTCATATCTGAATAACAAACATGAAAGAAAGATTATAACATAGTAAAAACATATAACACCCATATTTTTGACTTGGAAACCCTATTAGGGGAAAAACCACCATGGGGATCAAACCCACAAGATGAATGTACTCTGTCAAAATAACTATACCTTGTTGGGATTATTACAAAGGGTAATGCACATGCATTTAGGCACACTTCCTAGAGCTCACTACTCAAATACAAAAATGGATTCAACCCAAAGGAAGGCTCACTGTCTTACAACAATCTCTGATTTCAAATCATAGAGGATATACTGTCCAAACTCATGAATTGACAAACAACATCTTTGATATGCCAAAAGAGTTCCAATGAAGTAAAAATCTCTTTATCAATTGCAGATTATACCCATACCTCTTCTCTTCAGTATCTCTCATCCAACACACATACAACACACTACACCACCAAGTTGACCAAGAACAATTAAGAATAGAAACATGCCACATGAAAATCACCAAATCTGATCACAAAATCCAATGCAATCCATAAACACAAATAGGACATAATCAAGAGACATCATCAAGAACCATGAAATACCAAAACATCAATAGGAACAACTCTATTTCAGAAATCATACTCATCTTTGCACCATTCATCAAGAACACTTAATCATCAACCTCTATCATAAATACAATTAGTTTTTCAGCATCAAAATCATGAACCACTCAAGCTAAGGACACATCCATGTCCTAAAATCACCACCAAGTTGGCAACCAAGAATATTTCATAATAGATCCACAGAGATCCAAACATTATAACAGTTTGAACAACCAAAATATTCATCTTTGATAAATCTAATATAACTTTCTCAAATCATCATTTGAACCTCTTCCACTTGAACAAGATCAAGCATATCCATTCCTCAACACATGTCCAGCTTCACAACATCTAATCTTCAATGTAGTAACTTTACCATAGAAATATCTTCACTGAACATACCAAGAACACTGTCTATAACAATAGGAATATGTTGACATCAATGAAAAAACATTAATGCCAACACATATATGCATAACCTCTCATAATCTTTCAACAATCCCCTCCTTTGGCATTAATGGTAACATATGATCAAAAAAACCAAATCAATTGCATCAGAAAGAACAATACCAACAGTACTACCATCAATATCCACAATATCTTTCAAATTCTCTCTAACAATCTTTCAACAAAACTACTTCTCCACAACATACTTGTTTTTCACATGAATATCTCTCCCACTTTGACATCAATGAAAAGGGAACATGTATGCACTAATTCATAGAATCCAAAACCTAAACAAACATCTCTCAATAGTGAATAAGCACCTCTTTCCCAAAACTTAACAACATACCTCATGAACCATTCACTGCTCACTACTCCCCCTAAGGTGTAGCCACCAAAAACATCAATCTAGAAGAATGATAATTTGTAGGCACAATAGATTGATGCAAGTCAATGCATCTCTAGCTCAAATTATGAAGGGAAATCACCTCAAGCTTACCTCAGACATACTCAAAAGTATCCTTTTGCAAAGGCTTCATGAAAATATCCAAAATCTTCTCTTTAGTAGACACATACTCCAATCTGACTTCTTTTTCAATAACCTTGTCTCTGAAGAAATGGTATTTGATAGAGATATTCTTTGTCTTTGAATGCAACACATGGTTCTTTGAAATTTTGATAGCACTTGAGTTTTCACAATAAATAGAAACAAGCTTGTAAATACACACTCTTATGTCTTTCAATATTTGTTTCAGCCATATTAGTTGTGTACAATTTATAGCAGAAACAACATATTCAAATTCAATAGTAGATTGTGATATACAATTTTTTTTCTTACTTACCTATGAAACTAATCTCTTACCCAAAAAGAATGCTCCACCATTAGTTCTCTTTTTTTCATCCACATTACCTACCCAATCTACATTAGTAAATGCACTCAATGTGAAATCATTATCTTTTCCATACCATAAGCCATAATCAACTGTCCCTTTCAAGTATATGAATATCCTTTTAACAACACCAACATGTGATTCTTTTAGCTCTTCTTAAAATCTATTAACAAGGAAAACAACATTCATAATGTCTCGTCTAGTTTGTGTCAAGTATAGTAATACACTGATCATTGATTTGTATCTTGTTTGATTTGTATTAGGTTTATCATCAATCTTTGTCAAATTGAAACCAGTAATCATAGGAGAACCCATAGGCTTTGAATCATCCATACCAAATTTCTTCAACAATTATTTCACATACTTGATTGAGAAATGAAAATACCTTTATCTGATTGTGTAATTTGTAGTCCAATAAAGAATTTCATCTCACATATCATAGACATCTCAAACTCTTTCTGCATTTCACCATAAAATTCTTTACCCAAATTGCCATTTCCACTAGAAATGACATCATCCACAAAGACTTCAACAATCAAAATGTTATCATGATCAACTTTGAAGTAGAAGTTATTGTCAGCAACACCTTTATTGAAACCAATCTTCAATAAATACTTAATCTAACCTCGCATATTAGGCTCTAGGTGCTTGTTTAAATCCATATATTGATTTCTTCAATTGGAAAACCATGTCATCTTCATCAGTCAAATGAAAACCATCAGGCTTCTCAATGTAGAATTCTTCTTCCAATTCTCCATTCAAAAATGCATACTTAACATCCATCTGATATACCTTGAAATTTTTGTAAGTAGCATATGCAAGAAACATTCTAATAGCTTTAATTCTAGCAACAGGAGAAAAGGTCTCCTCAAAATCAATACCTTATGTATGAGAATATATCCCTTACAAACAAGTCTGGCTTTGTTCTGAACCACTACACCATCTTCATTCAATTTTTTTGAATACCCATTTAGTCCCGATCACATTTTTGTCCATGAGTCTAGGAACAAGAATCCATGTCTTATAATTTTCAATCTATTCCAACTCTTCTTCTATATCTTTAACCCAACTTTCATCTTTGACTTCTCCACATCAAAATCCTTAGGTTCAATCTTAGAAATCAAACGAATTTCATTTCTAGCAATTCTTCCTCTAGTTTGAACACCTTTGTTTCTATCACAAATAATTTGATTCTCTAAATCATTTAACTTTACATACCTCAAAATCTTTAAATTTGCATTTGTAGTTGATTCTTGTGATTCCAACTCTTCCTCATTTGTAACTTCTTCATTCTATTCTACTGATCCATTCTGATTCTGATTCTAACTCTGTGCTTTCACAACCTGATTCTCTTCTTCATCATCTGATTCATAGTTGCAAGATCTAACTGGTTTTTGATAACTTTCATCTACTTTCACATTAGCACTTTCAATTATCTTCCTCAACCTAGTGTTATAACTTCTGTATGTGTTTCTTTTTTTAGAGTAACCAAGAAATATTCCTTCACCATTTCTAGGATCAAAATTTCCAAAAAAATTCATCTCTCTTAATGTAACATTTGCTTCCAAAGATTCTAAAGTACTTCATAGTAGGAATATGACCATACCAAATCTCATAAGGATTTTTACCAGTACCATGCTTGATTTGAACTTGGTTCAATGTATATGCTATAGTGATAACAACTTCTCTCCAATAGATCTGTGAAACATTTTGTTCAATCATCAGAGTCCTTGCAGAATAAAGGATTTTTTTATTTCTTCTCTCTACAATTTCATTATGTTGTGGGGTCTACGGAGAAGATATTTTTCTCTTTATCCTATGTTCTTCACTAATACACCTCAAATGTGTTATTAATCAATCCTTCCATATAGAATAGTTTGTTCTTTAAAATATCAGACTTTCCTTCTTAAAGGTTATCATCCCAGATCTCCTCAAGTGGTCAAGCTTACAAAAGAGGACACTAGCTCTGATACCAATTGTTATACTTAAGGAAGAAACACACAACTAGGACAGGGGGTGAATCATTTTTGTTATAATATCATCAATTGTTAACCAACTTAAAAATCTTAATCTTGCATCTGAATGATAAACATGAAAGCAAGATCATAACATTGTAATTAATACATAACACCAATATTTCTTATGTGGAAACTATGTTAGGGGAAAATCCATGGTGCAGATCAAACCCATAAGATGAATGTACTCTTTCAAAATCATTATACTATATTAGGAGTATTACAATGGGTAATACACATGGATTCAGGCACACTTTCTAGAGCTCACTACTCAAATACAACAAGGGCTTCAACCCAAAGGAAGGATCACTACCTCACAACAATCTCTAATTATTAATCATAGAGGGAATACTATCTAAAATCACAAACTAACAAAGAACATTTATAATATGCCAAAATAGTTCCA
>MU224448.1:1185936-1202961 GCA_018584345.1 Thuja plicata
GTAGGTTGGCCAGGGACCTAATTACAAAATATTAATTTATTACAACTCACTATTAAATGTGATCCATTAAATGTTAGCTCAGACATAGAAATGATCCATAACAACATCCTTGAACATGCTCCAGTTCCATAAATCACACCACGATCCTTCACAACATGCTACACCACCAAGTCAACCTAGAACAATTAAGAACAACAACACGCCGCATGAAAATCACCAAATCCAATCACATAATCCAACGTGATCCAACAACATGAATAGGAAATGAACAAGAAACATCATCAAACAACATGAAATACCATGACATCAATAGGAATTACTCTATCTCAGAATTTATAATCATCTTTGCACCATTCAACAAGAACACTTAATCAACAACCTCTGTCATAAAAGAAAATTAGCTTGCCAACATCCAAATCATGAACCGCTCAAGCTCAGGACATAGATCCATGTCGTGAACTCACCACCAGGTTAGCAACCAAGAATATTTCATAACCATTCCACACCTATCCAAACACTGAAATACTATCTCATCCTGAACAACCAAAATATGTCTCTGATAAATCAAACATAACTCACTCAAATCATCATGAGAACCTCTACCACTTGAACAAGATCAAGTATAGACATTCCTCAACACATCCATCTTCACAACATCTTATCTCTAATGTAGTAACCATACCATAGAAATATCTTCACTAAACATACCAGGAACACTATCTCCAACAGTAGGAATATGGTTATATCAATGACAAAACATTAATGCCAGCACATATATGCAAAACCTATGATAATATTACAACATGATATGGTTTTGTAGACTATAAAAGAAGACTTTCTCACAAGGATCTCATTGGAATTCATGCAAACTTGTTTATTTACAGTTTGTTAATTTCTCCTTCTCTTTAATTATAGAAAAGATCATGTTTTAATTTGTTCTTTAATTGAAGGGGGTGAAGCTACTACAATAGAGTTTACTAAAATATTTTTGTGCTTTTTATTAATACATTTATTTGAGATCTTATATATCCTAGCCATTACATGGTGACATAAGTGCACCAAGATGGTGTGCAAAAAAGGGGGTATAAGTGGCAATTTTTTTTTTTAAATAAGGTAAACCTGAACTTGGAAGATAAATTTGAGACTCATGCACTAAAATTTAGAAGATTTAAAATGAAGAAGAATTATACTTCTCTAAATCTAGTTTCTTAACTACTAATTTTTTTTAAAAAATAGATAAGATTAAGAGGGTCAAATCCTGTGCGCATAGAAAACTATTTCTGATTTTTTTAGAAAAATATAACATAGTGTTTGGCGTGCACATCAAAAAAGTCATAGTTAGATTTACTATTTTGGAAAATCCTTTGGTAGAACGATTTCTACTAGTGAGAGCTAGGATTTGAATATTTTTTTGTAATGTTTTGTTGAGTATTTTATGTTTAACGATTTTTGAAGTGGGCACATCTTAAAAATCAGGTGCATGTTCATGTTCATACGCGAAACATAATTTGTATCAAAATAATTCAAAATGAAAAGTATTTATTTTAAAAATGTAAATAATTAAGTACACAATAATGATATATAATTTATTTTAAGTTCTGTCAAGTAGATCAAAAGTTATTAAAAAATGGTACACATATGTCTCTAGAACTATGGAGACATTTGTTAAAAAAATTAAACATTAAAATGTTAATATTGTCCAAAAATGTTAAAAATTATATGGTTAGAAAGCTTAGAAGATGTGTGAAATTATGGTGGCAATTTTACAAATACACAATTGATGACATGTAAACCTGATGATGAGGAAGTTCAGAAACATGTTTGGAAGAACAAAACACGTGAAAAGGGAGGGAAATGGATGGAAATGAAGCTCCCAAGCCTTGACCTTGTTATCCAAGCCTATTAACTAGGCTTGGAAATTTACCAAACCTAAGCATAATTGGGTTATTTGAATTTAAAGTAACTCAATCTTGTTAGGGGTTTTTTGCTATTTTTTAGAGTGGGTGACCACTTTTTGCATACCATATTGGTGCACTTAGCCATATTTCAATGAGGTAATGCATATGGAGGTGTTTGAAAATTATTTACACTCACATATTCGCTTAAACAATGTGAAAATCCATGATAAATGGCAACACTAATCTAAGGAAGGAAAATGTATTCCCTTTTGCAAGAGGAATGTATTGAACATTGAATTAAAAAACACACAATTTTATGATTAAAATACTTACATAATATACTAGTAATTTTTTTAAGACTTATTTGTTTTTGATATATAAAAGTAGAAAAATCAAGGGTGTTGGCCCATATAGAACAAGTCCACAAGGCTTACCAAAGAGAGATACAAGAGCATGTTAACAACACACCAAGAATGTCAAAAACCTTTAACAATATAGCAATAAGTGTTCAATGACCAGCTAGAACCCACCATCAAACAAACAATATTGACAGATATATGAGTAATATTGTACCAAAATAAAGCTATCCTACCCAGGAACATAAAATTAGAAATAGTCTTAAATAGAAACACAGTAATAAATAGCAACATAGAAATAAAACTAAAGGCACCAAAGGCCTTAACGAGTCTCAACACAAAACTAACAGAGGACACCATAGACCAGACTATTTAATATTGCATCCTTATTGGGTGAGCACACCAGCCCAATCATCAATGAGGAACCTTGTAATTTCCTTCCTTTTCAACATCAAGCCCCAAGATATTCTTCTATAGAATAAACATGGAGGTGACCAAGCTTTGCATCACTTGTAGGCTAAATCTATAAATGTTGGTAGCCTTCCTATCAAGTTCCACAACCTTGGTTTGCAGATTGGTCAGGTCATCTTTTGGCAACATGCAACTGTTATAGGTCCAAGTAACCATATCCTTATAGGTCCATGTGCCCCTATCATCTTCCTTAGGCATCATATCATTGTTTAAATAAAGTAGCCCTGAATTCACAGTATTTGAGACATGGGTAGACGAGGTATTGTTTGACCCCTCATGCACCACACTCTCATCTCTATGAGTCCCCTCCTTTCATTTTTTAACTTCATTGTCCTCACTGTAGTTTTTTTTCTCAATTATCCCCCTTTCTGAGGCCATCATTATCATCGACATTAGAATTATCCGCCTCCTTGTATTTACCTTTATCAATAGAACAAGTTATAATCATTTTTGAGCTCCTCTAGGTGCTCATCTCTTCACACACATCATCATCAGACCCCACTTCCTAGATGATACAATGGGATTTATTATACCCCACTTTACCTTTCATCATGGGAAGGCTTTTCTTAACAGTGGGTTACAAATTAATAGTGGAGTGGGTGGGGGTTTCTGGGCTAGGTTGGTGAGAGAAAGAACCTTTAAGGCTAGGGATCTAGATGCTTTTCTTCCTACTGGGTCCAAACCTGTCAAGGATACTCACCGAGGGTGGAGACAGATGTTGAGGAGCTTCATGGACCACAATTTGTTGTAGGGAACAAAAACAAAGATGGAAATGATATAGACAAAAAATAAGCCCTTGTTGGAGTGGAATAACCCTTTTACCCTAGATTTTGGCAGAATTGACAACCTCTTTAAAAGAGTTCTCAAGAGATTTAAACAGAAAGAATGGGAAGGAAATTAAACTCCTATTGTAGAAATGATTTAGAATAGGCATGTGATAGTAGTAAAATACCTTGAAACTACCTTCCAAAGTGAAATACTTCATAGCGATAAGGAAAACATGATTCTAGGGTTCTGAAAGCTTGGCTCTTTTATAGTCTTCATGCATTTTCACAAGGGACTCATTAGGATGGAAGAATTGATTTAGCCTCTACGTTTTAGAAACCCTCATCTTCTTTAACCATTTCCTCTCATTCATTAGGAGGCCAATGGCCTTGGTAATAACATCTCCATTGACTTCAAAAATGACACCACTCATAGTAACCCTTCTCTCCACCTAGGAAATGGTAATTTGAGAAAATAGATTCTTGTCATAGCCAATCATAGTCTCAAGGAAGTGAGAAACACCAGGTCATCTCTACAAATATGTCAAATAGTGGCATCATTCTTAAATTCATCAGGATTTTTGGGTTCAATTTGCACTCTATCGCCACCCATCATAAGGAAAATAGAGATGCCCACAAAACCAACCCAAACAATAGAAGAGGAAACCATAGCAAAAGAAATTAAAAATACCCTTACAATGCTCATTTGCAAATACCCATAATTACACTATAATCCCCAATAAAAATCATAGCTGGTCAGGACATCACATTCGTGTCACCAATCTTTTCTACAATGGGAAAGTCATTGTAAATCACAATATTATCCCCTTCATTTACTATGAAATCAATACACCTAGTAATCAGGCAAAGGTAATAGAAAAACCAATTGCCAATATATCATCTCTCAATCACATGGCCAAGGTGAGAGTTGTAAGAAATGTCATTGGCCATGTTGCAATTACATTTGAAATACATTGATGTGGATAGGTAGTCTTGTTGCTGCTATAGAACCAGCTTGGCTCTATTCTGAGATCTTTTTCCTAGATCTCTTAGGGTGTTCACAACCCTAAACTGAGGTAAGTCACTCTCAACATTACCTCCTCTTTAAGACTCAGCCCCATCAAAATTCTTTTCATCTTCTTCTTGATGAACCTGTAGCTTCTCTTCTTCTACAATTTCCACTCTCTAGATCTCTAAAATCAAGGCTCAAGATGTTATTAGTAACCATCCTCTCATAGGAAACAACCCTAACGGTTCACTCATTCACAAGAATCTCTTCAGGAACCGTTACACTAACCATACTATCCATAAAAGACAAGATCCACTTTTCACAAGCCGTTATGACTGAATATTGCCGAGCAACAGGAATGCAAGCTGAGCTATAGTGTTAACCTGGCTACAATGTTAACTCAGCTTCATTGTTAACTCAGCTACAGTGTTAACTCGACTTCAGTATTAACTCAGCTTCAGTGTTAACTTGGCTTCAGTGTTAACTCAGCTTCAGTGTTAACTTGGCTTCAGTGTTAACTCGGCTACAATGTTAACTCGGCACCAGTGTAGGGTGAGTGCCATTGATACCAAGAAGCTTATCCAAATTTCTTGATGCCTTGGTTGGATTTCCAGAGGCTTCCAAACTACCTCACACACACACACAACTAAAAGAAATCAACCAAGAAACCTATCTAGACATGGATTGATCTAGTCATATCCTCTTAGGGAAAAACAAATGACCTTCTAAGGTCCACACACACTCTCCTGACTTGGATAGAGTCAGTACATGCCAGAAATAAGGAGGTAGGGGTTGAGTTAGGTGTGCTCCTACACCATACTCCCCCAGACAAAAGAAAGGTTAATCCATCCTTGGATGGAGCATGTTTGGATCAATGCCCAACCTCTTGAAGTCTGTTTCTCTGATCCAAGTAGCATCAACTTCTTCTTTGCCATGCCATTTGACAAGGTGCTCCATATAGTCTCTACTCCTAGTCTTCTTGGAGACCCTTGAGTCTAGTATCTTTTCAGCTATCATAGATGGAGTAGGGGTTACTTTCAGATCTTTTACCTCTTACATTACCTCTTGAAGGTTCTGATCAGCATCTTGAATTGGTCCTTTGTTTGCTATCAAATCTACAATGTTGAAAACCGATGACAACCCCATGTCTTCAGGAAGCTCCACCTTGTATGCATTTTTTTTGTACTTTTCAAGTATTTTACATGGACCTAGCCTCTTCATCTATAGCTTGTGAGGAACACCTTTTTTTACCCTATGTTTGTTCAAGTGTACCATCACCAAGTCTCCAATCTGAAACTGAACATCCCTCTTTGTTGAATCCACCTTTTGCTTTACCTTTTCAACATTTTCAATCAAGTTCTTTCTCAAAATTTCATGTACTTCTCTTATTGAATGATAAAATTCCTCAGCATATCCACTACCATGCATTCCTTCCTTCAATTCTCTAAGCTCAAAAATTCCTCTTGGGTGAAATCCATAAACTATTTCAAAAGGACTCTTACCAGTTGATCTGTTCACTATATCATTATATGCATATTCAGCTTGCTCAATGAGTTGGTCCCATGCTTGACCATACTCCTTTATGAGGCATCTCAGCAAGTTACCAAGACTTCTATTGACTACCTCTGTTTGGCCATCTATCTGTGGATGATAGGCAGATCCAAAAGACAAGTTAGTGCCAAGTTTTTGCCATAAGGTCTTCCAAAAATGGCTCATGAATTTTGTGTCCCTGTCTGAGACAATACTAAGTGGGAGTCGATGGATCCTCACCACTCCACTGAAAAAAAATTGAGCAATGTTACAAGTATCATGAATGGTCTTACAAGGTATAAAATTTTCCATCTTACTAAATCTGTCCACAACAACATAAATGTTGTCATATCCCTGCCTTGTTCTTGGAAAACCAACTACAAAATCCATGCTTATGCATTCCCATGGTCTGGTTGGGATTGGAAGTGGCTGGTAAAGACCTGTATTGGAAGATGTTCCCTTTGCTTTTTGGCACACTACACAACTCTCAACATATTGTCTAACATCTCTATTCATTCTAGGCCAAAAATAGAACCTAGTGATTAGCTCTTGAGTCTTACTGACTCCAAAATGACCACTAAGTGCTCCATTATGTTTTTCTTGGATCAAATTCTCTCTCATAGATCCTTTAGGAACACAAAGTTGACCTTCTTTAAATAATAAATCATCTTGCAAGGTATATTCAGAAAACTCACCATGAAAGTTGTTTATAAACTCTTTGCATACCTTGTAGATTTGGGCAAAATCTTCATCTTTGACATATAGGTCTTTGAAGCTATCAATACCTATGCTTTGTAGCTGAACTTCTTGGACTGTGAGCAAACTTCTACTCAATGCATCAACAACCTTGTTCTGTATTCCCTTTTTATGCTTGATATTTAAAGTATAGGCTTGTAGATACTCCACCCACTTCATGTGTTTGCTGCTAAGCTTGTCTTGAGAGTTAAGGAAGCTGAGAGCTTGGTTATTATTATAAAATATGAACTCCTTTGGCAGAAAGTAGTGCCTCCACTTCTTGAGTGCTTGGACTAGAGTGTACAACTCTAAGTCATAAGAAGAGTACTTCTTCTTTCCATGATTTAGCTTCTCACTATGGAAAGCTACTTGTCTTCCTTCTTGGCTTATGACAGCCTCAATGGCCATGTCACTTGCATCACATTCTACTATAAAATGCTTATCAAATATTGGAAGAACTAGAGTAGGCAACTCTGTGATCTTCTCCTTGAGTGTTTCAAACCCTTTATTAGTTTGTGGTGTCCATTGAAACTTTGTCTTCATCCCACCTCTAATGGTGTCTAACATGGGTTCACAAAACCCACTGAAATGTCTAATAAAATTTTTGTAATACTGAGCTAAACCATGGAAACTTATCACCTAAGTTGCAGCCTTGGGAGTAGGCCAACTTAGAATGGCATCCATCTTTTCTTGGTCCATTTTAAGGTTACCCTGTGACAAAACAAAACCAAGATATACAAGCTCCTTCTTCATGAAGTCACACTTCTCAAAATTGATCATTAGCTTTTCATCATGCAATTTCTTGAAAAAAAATTTCAAATGCCTAATATGCTCCTCCTTAGTTCTACTGAAAACTAAAATGTCATCTAGGGAGACAACAACAAATTTACCAATGCATTCTACCAATACCTCATTCATCAACCTCATAAAAGTTGAGGGAGCATTAGACAAACCAAATGGCATTACAAGACATTCGTAAAAACCTTCTGTAGTTTTGAAGGTTGTCTTCCATTCATCTCCTTCATTAATTCTGATTTGGTGGTAACCACTCTTAAGATCAATCTTGCTGAATTCCTTTGCCTCACCTAAATAGTCTATTAGGTCTTCAATTCTAGGTATTGGCAACCTATACCTAATGGTGATTCTATTAATGGCTCTAGAATTATTACAAAGCCTCCAAGATCCTCCTTTCTTAGGTGCTAAAATAGTAGGGACCATGCATGGGCTTATGATCTTCCTAATTAGGCCTTGGTCTAATAACCCTCTGATTTTCTTGGCTATTTCCTCATTCTGTTCAGGGGTCATCTTATACGAAGCTTTGTTGGGTAAGGTAGCTCCTAGTATGAAGTCAATCTTGTGGCTAACAAGTCTCTTAGGGGGTAGGGGAGTGGGCTGGCCATCATTCACAATATCTTTATACTCTTCAAGTATTTCTTTTACCTCCTTTGGTATCTCTGATTTCTTGATAATAACTTCATCTTTTGGCTTCAATACTAAAGCAAACCCAAATCCTTCTCCTTCTCCTAGAGTCTTCAAAAATTCCTTCTCACCAACCATGAGCACACTTGGACTTGATATTTTCATCTCTCCTTCTTCTATTAAGGACTAAATTTTGAAAGTCACTCCATCTTTCTTGAATGAGTATGCATTCTTGGTTCCATTATGCATGGCTTAGATATCAAATTTCCATGGCCTTCCAAGTAGAAGGTGACATGCATCCATGGGAGGAATGTCACATAGAACTCTGTCTTTATACTTGCCAATGGTGAATTCTACCCATGCTTGTTCTCCTACAAATACATGTTGTCCTTTATTGAGCCATGTAACCTTGTATGGATTGTCATGTGGAATCCTTTTCAAATTTAAATTGGTGGCTACCTCTTCACTAATGATATTATTAGTTGAGCCTGAATCAATAATTATTCTACACACCTTTCCTATAATCTTGCACTTCACTCTAAAGAGTGCTCTCCTTTGGCTTGGTTCTTCTTTGCTTGGCTCTCTGATTAAGGTCCTCCTTATCATGAGGTTCTCACCTTGTTCTGATTCTAATGGTACCTCAGATGGCTTGTTGTTGCAACTTGATTCTTCTTGGACATAGTTAACTCTTTTCCCACCTCCTTGAGAAGTAGAACCTTTTTCAGGACACTGATATGCAGGATGCCCAAATTGCTGATAGTTGTAACACTTTATTGAAGAGAAATAAGATCTTTTCCCTTGGTTATTAGTTCTTCCTCTTGAACTACTATTTGAACTTCTTCTATGGTTATAACCACCTCTTGTGTTATTGAATTCTCCTTGATTCTCAGTGAGCTTGGACTGACGATGATTTCTTCCTCCATATCCTCCTCTATGACCTCTATTGTCTCTTCCTCTTCCTCTGCTATTTGAATCTTGCTTCTTCTTGAATTTTTTCTCCACCTTGAGGGCTAGATGGTAACATTGGTGTACAATATTGGGGTTTAAGAGACTAATTTCCTCTTGGATACTCCACTTGAGTCCATTCAAGTACCTAGCCACTTTCAAGCTTTCTTCTTCCATCACATGTGACCTTAAGCATAGCTTGTGAAATTCTTCAGTGTAGGAACTGACTTCTAAATCTTTTTGTCTCAGATTTTGTCTCTTTTTGTGCACTACACTTCATAATCATCAGGAAGGTAAGTTTCCTTCATCTTGGCCACCATACCTTTCCAACTAGTTATGGGGTTCTTTCCTTCTTTTTCCCTCTCATCTTGGACAAACTTCCACCAAGTGAGAGAAATTCCTCTCAACCTTGTCTTGGCTATTCTTACTTTCTGAGCTTTGGTCACATTATCACAGTCAAAGTTATTTTCAAGATATTCTATCCATTCCATGATTAATTATAGTTCCATCTTGCCACTAAATAGAGGCACACCTTCTAAGGACTTACCACTCATTGCCTTCAATGCTTTCAAGAATGGATCTTTTTGAAGCACATGGTCTGGCTCTGGAATAATGTCTTCCTCTACCATTTCTTTACCCTTTCCATTAGCTTCTGTCATCCATTCACTGACTGCTATAGTCCTAAGCTGCACTTCTTCCAACTTAGTCATCATTTCAGCTAACTGTTCCTTTAGGATTCTATTCTCCTCCTTTTGCTCTTCCACATCTTTTGTGATTTCCGCATTGGTCACCATCTTGGATGAGTTGAAAGAATTTTCTACAGATAACATCCAAAAAACACATGCCCAAATATTTTAGGGCTATGATACCAATCTGATGTGGAAGGGTAGTTTTGTTGCTGCTACAGAACTAGCTTGGCTCTGTTCTGAGATCTTTTTCCTAGATCTCTTAGGGTGTTCACAACCCTAAGCTGAGGTAAGTCACTCTCAACTTTACCTCCTCTTCAAGACTCAGTCCCCATAAAAATTATTTTCATCTTCTTCTTGCTGAACCTGTAGCTTCTCTTCTTCTATAATTTCCACTCTCTAGATCTCTGAAATGAAGGCTCGGGATGTTATTAGTAACCATCCTCTCATAGGAAACAACCCTAATGATCCACTCATTCACAAGAATCTCTTTAGGAACTGTTACACTAACCATACTGTCCATAAAAGACAAGATCAACTTTTCACAAGCCGTTATGACTAAATATTGCTGAGCAATAGGAATGCAAGCCGAGCTGCAGTGTTAACTCAGCTACAGTGTTAACTCAGCTTCAGTGTTAACTCGGCTACAATGTTAACTTGGCTTCAGTGTTAACTAGACTTTAGTGTTGGGCTTCAGTGTTAACTCCGCTTCAGTGTTAACTCGGCTTCAGTGTTAACTCAGCACCAGTGTAGGCTGAGTGCCAGTGATACCAAGAAGCTTATCCAAAGTTCTCGATTCCTTGGTTGGATTTCCAGAGGCTTCCAAACTACCTCACACACACACAACTAAAAGAGACCAACTAAGAAACCTATCTAGACATGGATTGATCTAGTCATATCCATCTTAGGGAAAAACAAATGACCTTCTAAGGTCCACACACACTCTCCTAACTTGGCTAGAGTCAGTACATGCCAGAAATAAGGAGCTAGGGGTTGAGTTAGGTGTGCTCCTGCACCATACATCGTCAAGGTGGTCACCAACATAAAAGTCCACCTTCTTAAGATCAAAATTAAAGACCCTTATAACCATGCAATGTATGTTATAAACCTTATCCCACCCAAACACAAAAAATTAAAGTGACAACCATAGGGACTAATGATCATATTTTTCCTCTTCAATAAGATGTTTCACTTTAGGAGGTAGAGCCTCCAAATTTCTCCAGCATCTCATGCAAGTAGTCACGTGCCCAAAAGATGCTAAAGCATCAACAACCCCATTTCCTTCTCTATAGGTGTGACAAATAGAAAAGCCTTCAAACCTAGGTAACATCCTCTTTATATCATCCATCACACTAGTAGAGGACCAATTGATTTTGACAATGCCTCTAGTAGCATCAACAACCAATTTAGAATCACCTTTAATAATTAGAGTCTTAAGCCCAATGAATTTGTTGACACCCATTGAATTTCCCTGACGAATGTGAATGAAACTTTATAAAATCATGTTAATATGTTATTTTCATATGTATATTATTAAAAAATAAGACGATATTTACAATATATTTTAAATTTTATTTAACTATAGGATAAATGATTGATTACATACTCGTTGTACAATTTTGTAATGGAGAGAAATGTATTTTTTATTCATAATAATATTTAATGTATTCACATAGTCATAGATATATTTTCATTTAGTCAATATTATTGATAGTAATGGTGAAGTTTTAATTTATATTAATAATGATATTAGAAGGTGTTAAGAATATTTATAAGAATAGTGCATATTTATATCTTTTTGAATTTGTTGTTTTCAAAATTTAAAATAAATCTACAAAATATTTTTTATACACAATAGAATTCATGTAATTTTGGTTTAGTGATTTATTTCATAGATTATTTGTAATTTTATTTTAATATAAATACTATTAAAATTAATTTTTTTAATTTACTTTTGAGATCTCTCATAGATCAAGGTCTCTTTCTCTATAAATATGGTTTTGCTCCAGCATAGGATTTCATATATGTATTTAAAGTTTGTTTTAACTTTATTAAAAATAAATTTTATATTTTAATTTTGTTGCTTATTAGTCTATTTTTTAATTTAAAATATATGAGTTACAATTTTGTTTAGTTTTATAAATTCAATATTATGAAGTGTCTAAGAATAACCTTTCAAAAAAAAAGTGTACAAGGATACAAAATTTCTTAGGTCAAACTAAGATTTTGTGGGTATTTTAAAAAGTTTAAGTTTAGTAATTAAATAGTGTGACAAAGTACTAGGTAGTATGAATATTTCAAGAAAAAAAATAGTTTTATTTTATATCATGTCTTTGGATAATTATAAAGAAAATATTATAATTATAAAATATTTGAACAATTTTATGTTTACAATGGTAAATACAAATATTAGTTAAAAAATAATTTAAAGTAAAGTTTGAAATATTTATTTTTTTAAGATCAAATAGATGAGAGCTAAATTTTTACTTTTTGTATTTTTCGTAGGCAATATACTATTGCATTTACTTTGTACAATTAGTGAATTAATTTTGCACCACTTCAGCCAATCATAAGTCACTATTTTTTCCTCGTAGACTATTTCTAAAGTTTAAATATTTATTTATGAATTAAATATATTATATAAATTATTTATCTCAATTATGATTGGTTCAATTGATTTGTTGTTATAGGATACCTTTTTCGGATATTTCTCTATAATCAACAAATTTATTTTTTTAGACAGTTTCTCACCATAGTTTTTTTTTAAATTGGTCTTTTAATTTACTATTGTAGACACCTAAATCTGATTAACATATCTAATCACATTTAGTGCCTTCTAGTACATTATCAACTAAGTAATCAGTCATTACCTAATTGATCTATGTTATCCCCTATCTTAATTAATTCATTTAATTGGCTATAGTCAGATTAATTATTAAATGACAACCAATGGCTTAAAAGTTAATTAAATCTCATTTCCCCTATTAGATTAAATGAATGTATTTATTCATTTAGTTTAATTCATATTATCCTCTTTCCCTCCACTTGTGATTTAAATAGTTAAATCTATTCTATTTAAGCACATGGATTCATAACCTTAACCCCTAACCTAACCAATCCCAACCACCTAACCCTGAGTTCAAACCCATCCCAATCCCTTCACACATGTTAATCCTTCTTCATTAGATAATTAACCCTAATTAGCTAATTAACCCTTCCACTCATTCTCTCTCCTCCCATCACCATCTCCCTAATTACCTATCTTAAACCTTAACCCTAATCCTAATCTCTCCCTAAGCTTGTCACATTCATAATCCAAGGATTAGGAATTCAACCCCTATCCCAATGTCAAAATTATCAAGCTCTATCTTATCCCCTCACCCATGCCTCATTAAGACCCTCATAAATGCCTCATTAATTCTCTTACAGCCCTCATTACTCGCCCTCATTGCTCACCCTATCCCCAAAGTCTTCTCTTATCCCTTTGCACATGGACCAAGATGGTCACATTCTGCCTCATCCTCTCTCCTTGTGACACTTTTCACAATGAGAGGCACTTAAAGAAGCACAATCCTTGTGCTCTCTTCTAGGTGCATCTGAGCCCCTCTTCGGGTTTGCATCCTGACCACTCATTTTCTCCCCATTTTTCTATATAAGGAACCTCATTCCTTCACAAATTAATCCATCTTTTATGAAAACTTATAATGCTAGTTTGAAGAACACCTCTTGAATCTTGGAGCATGCATCATCCTTGAACACGCATCCATAAGCATGGACACATCAAAAGAGAGCTTGGATTTTGTTTTAGGGAGGTTTGCACTCTTTAATCTGTTATATTTTTTTAAGTTTTCCTTTTCAGTGTAATCATGTATGTAGTTCTAATTTTTAGTTATTGAGTGTTTTAAATTCTTATTATGCTCCTTTTTAGCTAATTTTCACCTCTCACATTTCTGGCACGCCCGGTGGGACGTCTACTGTCATCTTCTTCTTTTGCTTTCCCATTCCTATCGCTCTTAGCCATCTTTGCGAGACGTCATCAAGGATTCTCTATTTTTCCTGCCACCCTCTCGAGGGGGCATTACCCTAGTCAAATTCTATTCTAATTCTATCCTACTCATCATTCTGGGGCAATTTTGTTGCCTATGTCACATCTTCACATTGTCTGTTATTTTAAACATCTTCGCAATAGTGTTATTCTAATACTATGGCAAAGAGGGAAAAATGTAGACACCTAAATCTGATTAACACATCTAATCACATTTAGTGCCTTCTATGACATTCTCAACTAAGTAACCAGTCATTACCTAATTGATCTATGTTATCCTACTAGTCTAATTAATTCATCTAATTAAGCTATAGTCTGATTAATTATTAAATGGCAACCAATGGCCTGCTAGTTAATTAAATCCCCTTTCCCCTATTAGATTAAATGAATGTATTTACTCATTTAGTTTAATTCATATTATCCTCTTTCCCTCCACTTGTGATTTGAATAGTTAAATCTATTTTATTTAAGCACATAGCTTCATAACGTTAACCCCTAACCTAACCAATCCCAACCACCTAACCCTAAGCTCAAACCCATCCCAACCCCTTAACACATGCTAACCCTTCTTCATTAGCTAATTAACCCTAATCAGATAATTAACCTGTCCACTCATTCTCTCTCCTCCCATCACAATCTCCCTAATCTAAACCTTAACCCTAATCCTAATCTCTCCCTAAGCTTATCACATTCCTAATCCTTGGATTAGGAATTCAACTCTATCCCAAATTCAAACTTCTCAAGCCCTCTTAACCCTAACCCTATTCCTAAACTCTCCCTAATCTTGTCACACTCCTAATCCTTGGATTAGGAATTCAACCCCTTCCCCAAAGTCAAACTTCTCAAGCTCTTTCTTATTCCCTCACACATGCCTCATTAAGACCCTCGAAATGCCTCATTCATGCTCTTATAGTCCTCATTACTCACCCTATCCCCAAAGTCTTCTCTTATCCCTTTAAACATGGACCAAGATGGTCACATTCCTCATCCTCTCTCCTTGTGACACTTGTCACAATGAGAGGCATTTAAAGAAGCACAATCCTTGTGCTCTCTTCTAGGTGCATCTAAGCCACTCTTCTGGTTTGCATCCTAACCAATCATTTTCTCCCCATTTTCCTATATAAGGAACCTCATTCCTTCACAAATTAATCCATCTTTTATGAAAACTTATAATTCCAATTTGAAGAACACCTCTTGAAGCTTGGAGAATGCATCATCTTTGAGCACACATCCATAAGCATTGACACATCAAAAGATCAAAATGGAGCTTGGATTCTATTTTAGGGAGGTTTAAAATCTTTAATATATTATGTTTTTTTAAGTTTTCCTTTTCAGCCCAATCATGTATGTAGTTTTGATTTTTAGTTATTGAGTGTTTTAAATTCTTATTATGCTCCTTGTAAACGAGAAAAATGATGTTTATGAAATAAGAGTGTTTTGATACTCAAATCACTTATCACCTTACATTTTCTTAGAGTATATTGATTTCCTTACTTTATATTTAATTGAATCATATTGATTATATATTTCAATTGTGATTAAGGAGAAGATAAGATGTCCCTCTCTTATTCCCAAATGCACAAATGGAAGATCCAAGTTGATCAACCCAAGAGAAGGGTTAATGCACAAATGAATCAACTATTTGGAAAGGAGAATAACAAAGGAGATACCTTAAATTTTGTTAATTATATGTATAGAAATGATATATGACAGTAATTGAAGAGATAGGAGAAATGCACTAACCTTGAAATATTGTAGATCAAAGAATGCTATTTTCTGAGGTTTGTACTTAGTTTCTAGAAAATCCAAAGTATGATCCAGAAAGGAAATGCAAAGATGAACAAAACCTAGAAATCATTTTCTGTTTTGATGTTGTCTTATGAAAAAGGTTTACCTTAACCCACAAATGTCAACCCTGACCCGATAATGTCAACCCTGACCTGCACAGATCCGAAAGTGACTCTGTTTGTGGATCCTAAAAGTTTGTCGAAAAGGGTATCTAGATCTAGTCTCAAATCTACTGTTCTAAACATGTACCTACAAGAAAAAAAGGGTTGTTTGTTATGGGGGAGGGGTTTTCCTTAGTCAAAACCTAATTTAGGAATTAACCTTGAAATCAATAAAGTACAGAATGCTAGCAAGTAGTAGAATTGAATCTAACAATGAAGCTATGATATTGAACAAATATGCAATTGAAATTCAAATGTAAGCAAATATGTAAGTATGAAATCTTGGACTCAATAGAAACCATAAACCTCCATGATTATATTCTTGGAATCCACCTTGAAGGAATGATGAAGGAGTCTTGAAGATGCACAAAGGATTTTGAAGGAAGATCACACCACCATGATGGCTAGATCTAGGGCTTGAAAGATAAATCTTGAATGCTTGAACCAAATCCCTTCAAAGGCTTGAAAGCTTGAATCCTTGATCTTCAGTGGAGCAATTGAATTCTTGAGAGGAAGAATTGAACACCTTGAGAACTTGAAAAAAATGGATGCTTGAGAAAAATCTTGATTAGAGCCTTTTGCACTTGGAAGACTTAGAGAAAATGAGAGGAAAAGGCTTCCTTTTATATAAAATTAGGGCACAAACTTCTAAGGAGGCCTAAATTCTAATTAGACCCATGCCCCTAGAAGAGGACCTATATTAAATATAATTTAAGATTTACTGCTTCGGAACCCCAAAACAGCCAACCCGGAAGCGGGAAATGAATTTTGGATTACTTTCGACAACTGACAAATTTGCAAATTTGAAAGGGGGACCCAGGTCAAGGTCGAGGTTGACCCTGACCTAGGTTAAGGTCAAGTTAAACCCTAACCTAGGTCAGGGTTGAGGTTGAACCTGACCTAGGTCAAGGTCGAGGTCAACCTTGACCCAGGGGGTCAGAACCCCTAGAAAAAGTGCCAGGTGGGATAGAAGGTCCCGGAGAGGCCCAATCAGGGTCCTAAACAGGCACAAAAGTAGGAGATGATGTTGAAAGGAGGGGACAATATGATGGAGGCCAAAAACATCCCCTAGGGAGGGCTAAATGCTCTTAACATGGAAGTGCTTCCATTTTAAGACGATACATTAAGCCCCCACTTTAGCGAAAGTATGGAAATCAAACATGCTTTTGGTAAAGTTAGAAGAAAGAGATCCTGGTGGATTGCCACAAGGTAGAATAT